>SJYQ01094253.1:167122-179925 GCA_006410935.1 Redunca redunca | reverse complement strand
ATACTTTGAACACTGCTTTTATAATATTTATGCAATATAACTATAAACATGTATTATCAATTATTAATAAACTTCTCTAAAATGGATCTTTATTAATATGACAATAACAGTAAAGAATGTTGTATATCTTTTACACATAGATGAGAGCACAATTCATAAGTATAAAACAAATAATTTTCACAAAGTAAACATACGTATGTAACCAGCAATAAGGTAATGACATAGATTTTACCAGCACCCTAAAATCCCCATGATAACTTTTTTCTTTCATTATACCTCTGTGGAAGGTAATTACTCTCTTGCCTTTCACCTGTTTTCAAAGATGAATATAATTCCATATAAGTGGAGTCACACAGGATGTACCCTATGGTGTCTGGCTCCTTTGGTCCAGCCGTACATTTGTGGGATTCATCTTGATTGCTGATTTAGAATTAGTTTGTTCATTATTAATAATTTATAACATTCTATAATTTAAATACAATGCTATTCATATGATTGTTTCTGGGTTTCCAATTTTTGGCCATAATGAATAGTGCTGCTATTAACATTATTAGTGAACATGCTCTGCTGCTCTAACTTGCTTCAGTCATGTCCAACTCTTTGGACCCCATGAACTTAGCCTGTCACACTCCTCTGTCCATGAGATTCTCCATGCAAAAATCCTGGCATCCTGGCATGGGTTACCATGTCCTCCTCCAAGGGATGTACCTGACCCAGGGATAGAGCCTGTGTCTCCTGTGGCTCTTGCATTGCAGGCAGATTCTTTACTGCTGAGCCACTAGGGAAGCCTACTAGTGAGTATGTGTAGATAATTTTCATTAGGAAATGTCTAGGTGTCTGATTTTAACACAGCTACTCATTTCCTTTGGCTTCTTTCTGTGTTCTTATATTTAACATGTGCGTCTAGTAATGAATTTATAGTTAAGTTCTAAAGATGTCTGAAAATCTTAGTCTTTGAATTTTTATTTCATTTACACTAATAGGATTCCTTTCATATTCAGCTTTATCCTATTAGTTTATATTTCATTCAAATAGTTTTTCCCTCTTTCTTTCTTGTAGATGATTCAACTTTAAAAGTATGTGCTGCATCTATTTAGCCTGATAATTTACATTTTTTAGTATCTATTATTGTTTTCTCAAATGTGGGAACTATAGCCTATGTCTGGGCTCAGGAAGGAGAAAAGATATAGTTTCTTGATGAAAAGTAGTCTCTGCCACAATGGTAAAGATGAACAGCTCACAGACTGCTAAGCAAAGCTTGAAAACATAATGTGGGACTTCCCAGCTACACAAAATTCTGAACTATACATATTCAAAATTATATTANAATGAAGGAATTAATTGATAAACATGCATCAATAAATCTCTTTAAATTACTAAGTGTAAAGAAAAAATATATCAATTGTGAAGATAATTGGAAAACAACAATTGGATGGGAAGGCCAACTAGAAATAAGAATTTTTATATATATCAAAGCTATTTAAAACTTAAAAATAGCATTTTTACTGAAACATAGTGAATAAGCCTTCAAAAAACTATTTTACAGATAATGATATTTGTGTGTAATGAACATGTTGAAATGTGAAGAGTATGACAGATGAGCTAATACTATGTCATTAAAATTGTTGCTTCACCCAAAAGTTAATGATCTTCAAACTTGACAAAGGTAGTAGCTATTTCATTAAGTACTTAATGTTTTCCTAATTTTATGGAATATAGTAGGATAATATAAATTATTTTCTCTTATGAGATAAAACATGCAACAAATTATTACCTTAAACAACCTTAATATATTAGTTTAGTATCAGTTACTGAAAGACATGATTACTGAATCAATACTATTTCACTCAACAAGAGTGTCAAGAATTAGACTCTTGAAATTTTATTAAGCTTCCTTTTCTTTCTTAAGTTTCTGTTTAATGTACTGATCTTGCTTGGTTATTTCTGCAAAGTCCTCATTCTATCACTTCCTGTTCTGAAAAATTATAGTTTTAAAATGACAGCAACAAAACAAAACTAACATCAGGCAAAACTTGAGGTTGTGTGTTTTTAGTATAATTATTTTTGTATTTTAGCTATAAAGAAAAAAATACATGAGTGTGCGCATATATAATGACTTGAAATATATTTCAGAGATTTTAGAGACCTAATAAAGTCCAGTCTTTCAGTTAACAGATGAAAATATTACATATCACAGAGCTCCAATGACCTGATCTAGTTCTATTTCTTTGTGACTAGTTTTCCCTGTCATCTCGGCTTCTGAACAGTTTTTAAAATTACTTTTTAGTGGATATTCCAGTTGGCATTGGTAGTTGAGGAATGATGGTCCCTTATATCTTTCTACAATGGACCCAGAAATGGAAGCTTTATTCACATATTTTTGTTTTCATCAGAAGGGTTAATCTGATACCAACTATTTGATCCTATTCAGAAACAAATGTTGTTGTTAACTTATTAAATGGAGTTTTCCTTCTAATATAAACTCTGTTTACATTTTAAATACCACATGGTAGCTTTACTTCTTTATGAACATCACTTATTGCTATAATGGATAACCTTTGTCTTCCATAAAGCTATTTTATTGTCCTTTTACTTAGATTTCACTAAGTTCCTCTTTCAGTATCCTATCATTTTGCCTTTTCATACTGTTCCTGGGGTTCTCAAGGCAAGAATACTGAAGTGGTTTGCCATTCCCTTCTCCAGTGGACCACATTGTGTCAGACCTCTCCACCATGACCCGTCTGTCTTGGGTGGCCCCACAAGGCATGGCTTACTTTCATTGAGTTAGACATGGCTGTGGTCCATGTGATCAGATTGCCTAGTTTTCTGTGATTATGGTTTCAGTGTATCTGCCCTCCGATGTCCTTTTGCAGCACCTACCATCTTACTTGGGTTTCTCTTACCTTGGATGCTATGAAAATTCTGAAAGAGATGGGAATACCAGACCACCTGACCTGCCTCTTGAGAAACCTATATGCAGGACAGGAAGCAACAGTTAGAACTGGGCATGGAACAACAGACTGGATCCAAATAGGAAAAGGAGTACGTCAAGGCTGTATATTGTCACCCTGCTTAACTTATATATGCAGAGTACATCATGAAAAATGCTGGGCTGGAAGAAGCACAAGCTAGAATCAAGATTGCTGGGAGAAATATCAATAACTTCAGATAAGCAGATGACACCACCCTTATGGAAGAAAGTGAAGAAGTAAAGAGCCTCTTGATGAAAGTAAAAGAGGAGCGTGAAAAGGTTGGCTTAAAGCTCAACATTCAGAATATGAAGATCATGGCATCTGGTCCCATCACTTCAAAGGGAAGTAGATGGGAAAACAGTGGAAGCAGTGTCAGATTTAATTTTTTGGGCTCCAAAATCACTGCAAATTGGTGATTGCAGCCATGAAATTAAAAGACACTTACTCCTTGGAAGGAAAGTTATGACCAACCTAGATAACATATTAAAAGCAGAGACATTACTTTGTCAACAAAGGTCCGTCTAGTCAAGGCTATGGTTTTTCCAGTGGTCATGTATGGATGTGAGAGTTGGACTGTGAAGAAAGATGAGCGCTGAAGAATTAATGCTTTTGAACTGTGGTGTTGGAGAAGACTCTTGAGAGTCCCTTGGAATGAAAAGACATCCAACCAGTCCATCCTAAAGGAAATCAGTCCTGGGTGTTCATTGGAAGGACTGATGCTGAAGCTGAAACTCCAATACCTGGCCACATGATGCGGAGAGTTGACTAACTGGAAAAGACTCTGATGCTGGGAGGGATTGGGGGCAGGAGGAGAAGGGGACAACAGAGGATGAGATGGCTGGATGGCATCACTGACTCAATGGACATGAATTTGAGTGAACTCCGGGAGTTGGTGATGGACAGGGAGGCCTGGCGTGCTGCAATTCATGGGGTCAGAGAGAGTCAGACATGACTGAGCAACTGAACTGAACTAAGTTTCTCTTGTGTCTATAATTTAAAGTCCTCCATTTGATTTCTTATTATTCCAGAAGGACTTCTTAGTTGTATAACGATCTTTTTTCTTATGCCAAGTACTTAAACTCTCATAATCTAGATTGAATATTTTATCTTTGATATTATACATAGATTAAATCATCATCCCTGTTTCTTTACTCCTTTCCAAGTTCTTTGCCTTTAATGACTTGCAGCATGTTTCATAGACATATGGTATACTCTGAACCACGTGATATATTTGGTCATGTGACTTGATTCTTCAAATAGTATATTAGTAGGCATGATGCCTTGAATGGGCTGGAAATTTGCTTCCACATTTTGGTTTGCTCTCTTTTGTGTCTGCCTTTGCCATGAAATAAGTACACTCTGGCTAGCCTGCTAGTTTAGAGAGAGTAGAGGAGACATTGGGAGCCAACCAGAACTGAACCCTGAATTACCTGCTGCTGCTGCTAAGTCACTTTAGTTGTGTCCGAATCTGTGCAACCCCAGAGACGGCAGCCCAACAGGCTCCCTCTTCCCTGGGATTCTCCAGCCAAAAACACTGGAGTAGGTTGCTATTGCCTTTTCCAAGGCATGAAAGTGAAAAGTGAAAGTGAAGTCGCTCAGTTGTGTCCGACACTTCACAACCCCATGGACTGTAGCTTACCAGGCTCCTCCGCCCATGGGATTTTCCAGGCAAGAGTACTGGAGTGGGTTGCCATTGCCTTCTCCCTGAATTACCTAGCCAATGTCAATTTATATCAGCAAAGCCACTCCAAGTGATCTGAGTAAAACTGATATATACATGATTACTATTTTTTACCACTGCTTATGTCTATGTGTATGATTGGTAGCAAACTCTGATACACTGATTATATATACAAACTGAATGAATTTATGTTCTCATTATTTTCAACTATAGCACGGGGATAGCCAAATGTAAATTTTCTATTTTTTGTGATAATTTAATTCAACAATTGGTTCTCACTATTTGTAC
Source organism: Redunca redunca (assembly GCA_006410935.1). NCBI lineage: Eukaryota > Metazoa > Chordata > Mammalia > Artiodactyla > Bovidae > Redunca > Redunca redunca. The sequence goes on along the minus strand of SJYQ01094253.1, from coordinate 174,984 downwards.
TGATTACTTCCTCTCTTTTCTTGCCTCATTTCTTTTTCAAGAAGAATTTATTTTTCAGTGTTGTTGTAGTCCTTTTTTTTTCCCCTCCATTTTTCTAAAGAAGGGAATTGTGTCAAAAATTACCTCAATTTGGTTGACTTTCCCACTATTGTGAGAACTGTTAGCTTCTCCATAGAATTATAGTTAAAAGGTTGAAGAGTGCATACTGTGTTTATTGTAATGTAGTCTGAGGGAAAGGAAAGATCAGCTAAAGCAATGATCAGTTTTGGTTGGTAGACCTGCTATGTATTCTTTAAGCTCTGATTTTATTAAATGGGCCATATAGGATATATTTGACCTAATAAATGTATTTTTTATTCTAACCTTAGGGAAGCCCATTAAACTTTAAAGCTTGAGAATAAGTCATCTTTGGCTACTTTTCCCTGAATTTTAAATGTCTTTTGTACATTTTATTGACCTCTCTCCCCTTCCCTCTCTCTTTCTTCTCCTAAACCCTTCCTATCCTTCCCTGTTTTTCTAGTCCCCTGGTCCTGGATGCAAGAATCTGGTCGAAGGGTCCTCAGCCTGAGCTGAGGATTGGAGACTGATCACCTCCTCTTGGTAGAGAACTCGAATTCTGGTTCTGATTTCTGGTAGGGTCCTCCCTTCTCTGGAGGCCAAGGAAAAAGTCCCATAATGCCTGGGTATCTGTAGGTGGCAGGAGACATTTGTAAGGCCACCCCTTTTGCCCCCATCTCCCGCCTCCTCCCCCTTCTTCTTTCAAACTGGCTTCCTTTCCTCCCTTGAAATCTTTGATGTTAGTACTTGGATCTGAAGTTCTATGTCTCTATAGGAGGTTTTCTGAGGGACTGTATTCTTGTATTTAAGGGCTTCCCTGGTGGTGCAGAGGTTAAAGCATCTGCCTGTAATGTGGGAGACCTGGGTTCGATGCCTGGGTCAGGAAGGTCCCCTCTAGAAGGAAATGACAACCCACTCCAGTATCCTTGCCTGGAAAATCCCATGGACGGAGGAGCTTGGTGGGCTACAGTCCATGGATCGCAGAGTCAGATACAACTGAATGATTTCACTTTCAATTTCACTTTGAACATCAGCATTTATTCTTCACTCAAACTCAAAACAAGAACATGAAATTAATAAGTGGGTCTTTGACTTTGTTTACCATTGGAAGAGAGGAGCCTGGGGGAAGGGGAGTTTGAATGTTCCTAAATTCTACTTCCTTTTAAGACAGTCTCCAATTTTCTTTTTTGTTCTTCCAATGGTTCATGTTGCTTAGGTTTCTTTATTGCTGGGGATAGTCTGCAAGTTTCCCATATACTTATTATTGTTCTAAATAGCATTAACTTGAAGAATCAATCTATGATAATTGTTAGAGAAATCTACTCTTTGTATTTTTATTATTTTCATATTGAACTGCTTTCCTTCTCTGCTAATTTTAGGAAACTGTTGTATAAGATTATGCTTCTTTCTTGCTTTCTGTTATTTAAGATTTGCTAGGCTTTTATTAATTTGTTTGCATTTTACTTACTGTAAAACAATATGCTACTATTGGACTTCACTATGTCACCTTGAATTTCTGTATACTACTTAGGATTTTCAATTACTTTTGCAATTAAAATTGGAATTAAAGCTTTATATCATATTTAATGATTTATATGTTCATTCACCAACATTTCCAGTTAAGGCTCTAGTATTAAGTTTGGAATATAAGTCTTTCAACTGTGGGCTTATTTGATACACAGTATATATCTCAATTTTCATTAGTCTTTCATTCCAAGTGATTTTTTGCCTTGTATTTCTTTTTACTTATATGTTAACAGATATTTTATCTTCTTAAGGTAAGAATGCTTCGCTAAAGTCATTTTTTATAAATGGTGAATACGTTAAACATGCTCAATGTCTTTTCTGTGACAGCAGGTCAAATTAGGACTACACATATTTGTGTTTAACTTTCTATAACTCTTAAGTTTTGTGTCCTTTACAACTGAAACTATATTCCATTCTCCCTATGACTATTTTTTAAATCTGTCTTAGTATGCATTTTTTCTGTCTCCTCTGCTGAATTTTAGTTAAAACAGGTGGTTACTTTTTCAGACCGAAGGTCTCAAATCTCCAGAACAGTGCATTAGAAAGCTTCAGAAGCATAGTTAATTGAATAATTGAACCAACTATACTAATTGCTAAACCCCAGGATTTGTACCTCTTGAAAATTCTCACAAGTGCACATTAGATGAAAAATGTAAGCTCTGCATAGATACAAAAGGAATCTCCAGTCCCTGATGTATTTTTGATTCTCTACAACAAGAACATAAGTGAATTTGCAAATAATCTTCTTAAATTAATTCATTTATTAATAACATATACTGCTCTCTTTCAAACAATGAATAACGATGAATGCTATACTGGGAATCACAATCATACTAAAACATAATTTAAAAACAAACACAGAGGGAGAGGGTGGGATGAGATAGGAGAATGGCATTGAAACATGTATACTTATATTGTAAATTGTAATTTCAAAAAAAAAAAAAACTAAATAAATTTGCAAAATAAATAAATAAATAAATAAAAACACTTCAGGCTTTTCTTACCTACAAAAATACTCAAGTAGATTTTATACCAGATGTTAAGTCTGTTGCCAAACTACACATGTTCAAGAAAATAAAACTTTTAAAATAATTATAAAGAGAAAAGAATGCTAAGTGGGGCTGTGTGTTAGTCTTCAGTTGTGCCCCACTCTTTGCTACCTCATGGATAGCAGCCCACCAGGCTCCTCTGTCCACTGGGTTTTCCAGGCAAGGATACTGGAGTGGTTTGCCATATCCTTCTCCAAGTGGGGGTAACTTATATAACAGAATTAATACGGACCACTTAATATTCAGCTTTATAGTGATTTAATTTATATTATTAAGGGAAAAATAAGAAGTGTGATACAGTTTTAATATTTAAAATTTGTATTCAACTATTATTATTTTTATGTTTGTATTAACCTATAATCATATTCCAGTTGATCAATAAAAGTGAAATACAACTGGAGAAGTATAAAAGAGAACATATTTGTAAAGTTACCAAAATGCCATGGATAGAGTAAATCTTCAAATTTCCCAAAAGATAATATGACAAATAGCTCCAGATATTTAATCAAACCACACTAATACTGTTGTTTCTCCAGAAATGCAAAGGTTAATGTAATAGTGGGGCAAAAATAATATTTTATTTAAAAGATTGTATATAATTGAGTTGATGAGCTATTTGTTCAATTTTAAAGCATCTTCTTATACTTCAGTTTGGTTACTGTGGCTAAGACTAAGAAAACATTTCTGCTTAGTCAACTGACATCCTGTGAGTTAAGTCATTAAATATAGTACCCTTAATTTTATACACTACTAAAAAAGAATATTTTATGGTCTACCTGGAAAACCAATGTGGTCCCTTGGTAGATTAGGATTCTAATTTGTAGAAACTCTATTTATGAGGAGAGACAACAGAAAAAAGAGGATGTGACATATCAACTGAATATGAATCTTAGAAACGCATTGTGTTCTCAAAGGGAGCAAGGGGTGAAACTGCTTCATGACGTGATCTTCCTCTCATTTGTCCATCCCCCTTTGAAATCATTCATCTCACAAAGAGGACTTAACTCTTATATGTCTAAAGTCAAGTATGAAGCAGAGATTGCATACTGAGCAATTGTTAGATATGAGGAGGAAGTAAGGTTTTCAACAGATATGTGGAAATAGAAAAGAATTGCACATTCACTTTTTAAAAAATCTGTTTTCTTTTCTATTTTTTTGGCCACACCTCACAGCAAGCAGGATCTGAGACATGCAGGATCTTGGTTCCCCAGCTAGTGATAGAACTTGCACCTCCTGCAATGAAAGCACAGCATCTTAACCACTGAACTACAAGGGAAGTTCAGCATTCATGGTTGTGACTGTTATCTTTGGAGGGAAATGTGTTTTCTATTATCCATGTTCCTCTTAAAGGAGTGTATAAAGGTCAGCAACCATCGGAATGCACAAGCCTCAAAATACAGGTGTAGTAATACCATGATTTCTAATAACTGTTGCTCTTTCCCTCTAGATTTTACCATTTATTAAAATGAAGGATTAAAAAAAAAGATCCTTTAAGCACACTCACACACAGAAAGAGAGTTAATACAATTTTTAGAAGTGATGAAATCATTCCTTAGCAACTCGTTTACTGAAAATACCCTGTAGTGACTTTATTAGCCTATATTGTCCCTGGTTATCAATCCATTTGTTTCTGTGCAATAAGAAGCCTTGCAAAACTCAAAATACTAGATTATGTATTTCTAATTTCTACAATTTAAAAAAGTTCTATCATTCTGTTTCAACATGGGTCCATTGTTCCCCTTAATGTTTCTCTTTGCTTTGTCCTTTTTAGCAAGGTCCCCCTTAGAGACTATTAAAAATGGTCATACTTAAATGACTATCTTTATTTTTTCCTTCATCTAGTGTTATACAAGAAAAAAGAGGCTAGTGGAAAAGAGTGTAACAAAATTAAAGTATGTATTGCTACTAATACTTTATCTTTTTTTAAATCACAGGTCACCAAGTAAAGGAGTGAGAGAGTAAGTCTTCAAGCCCACTCTTCCCACCAGTCATTTTTTGAGAACTCTTTTTATGTCAGACACCATGTTAGACTGTTTTGTCAAAATAAATGAGATATGTTTCTTTTGTCTGGTAACTGTAACTTAGATAGAAATCTACTGTGCTAGCAAATACAATAATGCTACTGCTATACTAANTATACTAACACTGAAGACATTTAATGATACAAGAGTAAAGCCAGCTCGGAACTTGAGATAAAACTTTTACTAATTACCAAAAAATGATTGATAACATTTTTAGTAGTTTAAGATGATTAAGTAGTTATGCAGTAAATGATTAATGGAGGCTGTAAGTAAGTCTTCCCAAATTAGAATTCTGTTTGGCTATTCACAGCTGTAAGATAATGGACACATTACTTACTCTCTTTAAGCATATTTCTCTGGCTGTGAATTCAAAGTGATTATGGAACCAAATTTTTGTGCTTTTATAAGTATCAACTTCTTCTTGCCACAATTTGAAACTGAAAACTGATGGTACAGCTTTATATCTTTCCAAGTAAATGATGGGCAAACGCCACTCTTAATTATTGCTATGGTATTTCTTGACATTTTTTTTTCTCTAAGTTGCAGTTCTGCAACTTGTTTTCCAACTAAATGCTTCCTCTGTACTAGAAATACCACGTGACAGTCTCTTTATTTTGGCAACACAATGATACAGCACTGTACTTGAAATTTTGTATTATCAAAGAAATAAACCTGCATATTATTAAACTATCACGTTTGTCATATTCTGGGCTTTCCTTGGTTAAAACTGTGTCAGGGAGAGATAGCATGATTCTTGTGTGAGGGGAAAAAAAAAGCTCTCCACCTTCAATCTTAAAAAAAAAAAAAAAACTGTGAAAATTATCAGAGTATAAAAATGTTACAACTCAAAGACCTTCTGTTCAAAGAGAAGATCCATATTATCACTTTGGTCTATGCTGAAATCGGATCTCTTTTTCCTTTCTGGGTCAAAATAAATTTTGATTTTCAAAAATATTTTACTGAATGAAACAAATAGCAAGGGAATGATATTAGTCAAGTTTTCACTCTTTCATATTCCATCTGGTCTCTAATCTTTTGTTTGAGGTGGGAATCTTTCATCTCTAAGCAGTCCAGAATTTTGTATTTGGCCAGTTTACTCAGAGATGAGGACAAAGACGATGTCTTGTCTTTTTGTCTTTGTCTTGTCTTTGTCAGTTTGCTACAGAGTGACCTCAGATTTGTGATTTGCTACAAATTGACCTCCAATATTATACTTTAGGGGCCAGGGATTGAAGACTAGCTCAGGAATGTTTACTGTTTATTCAGGTTGGAAATTACAGGCATATGATGACATCTAAACACACACACACACATACACATCTTTATTTATATTTTTCCAGATGCTTATTTGCATTTTCCTTAATCTACTAAAGAAAAGAAAGTTTTCAATGAGAAATTTGGAAACTTTGACATGACATGTCAATATTTATATATTATATCTTAATTTCAGATATTTGGATATTGAGAATTCAAATTATCCACAGGAAAAAGGCATGCCAGAGCCAGAGTGAGAAATCCCGCCCATGACAAGGTCGTGAGGAAGGAAGCCTGACAAAACGGAAGGATGTGATCATGCTTCAGGGGTTCCTCCTGGTATTTCCCAGGCATGTACCCGAAAAACTAAAAATCTGCCAGCTTTTGTACTCTGTTCTGATATTCTCTAGAAAAGGTCAAATCAGGGCTTTAGTCTTCTGCATTTGAAAGGGATGTTTCAGTTAAACCCCTCTGATAGCTCTTCTAGCTTGCCTAACAGGTTCCCCGGACCTCTTACAGCTTGTGAATTGCTTACAGCCCCACAACCACGAGAGGCACAAAGCTTAAAAGCATCTTAAAGATACAGAGCCTTTTCTAAAGAGCCAAAAATCATATTGGTGACGGGTTTTCACTGTTGACTCAATGATTGCCGCCAGGCCTCCATATTGTTTATCTTTTAGGCACCTGGGAGGATGTTAATCAATGTAAACAGAATATGGAAAAAGATATATAGTAGTTTTGATGTTAGTAACACTAGACTTTGGAGTTAATTACTTTTGTTTGTTATATATCACTGCACTCCTCTTGTGTCCTTGAATGTAACTTTATTTAGTGCTTTCTGAGAGTGGCGCTAGAATTTGGGAAGATCAGCACAAATAAGTCTTCTGGTTGACAAACCCTTCTCAGAAAAAAGCCTGTAAAATGTTAATTGGCCCTTTTGGCAGGAAGATGATGTAAATTACCTAAGACTTATGTATATAACTAGGTATGCAGAGAGAAAAGCCTGGTTTTGATAAGAGTCTGGGCTGCTAACACTGCATAATTTTATATTACCCATTGATCTCTATGTACAATCAAAAAGGTATAAAAGGCCTTCTGAACAATAGAGGACGGAGCCAGTCGCTGGACTGGTTTCTCCCATGTCTCCTCTTTACTCTAATTTCAGGCTGAATTCCCATCTGGAATGTGGAGGCTCACCATGTCTACTTACTTGTCCTGGCTTTTAAGATCCATAACAGAGAGAGCCCAAGGCGGGGCACTCTCTGATATTCAAACAGACGTTGGTGGCCTAACATAGATGGTGCAAGCTCCTTGTCTGGAACTTTATTGGCCTTCCCCGTAAACCAAGTTATTCAGCCTTCTTTCTCCACTTAATTTTCCTACTACACTATTTTTTCCTAATCTAATCTTATATTAATAAATAAATAAGTTTTCCTCGCCTATTCCGTCTCTCCTTTGAATTTCCCTAGGTCCACCAGGGCTGGACCCCGGCAGAGGCAAATTTTCATTCCACTGGAACTCAAAGACTTTAGCACACTTGATCTAAAAACAAAAGCAAAAATCAGGTAGTCCGTTTTCCTTTCCAGGAGAGAACAAGGCAGTACCCAGAGTATCCGATACAACACAGATTTATTTCCCAAAGATATTCCATAGCAACTGGACAATCTAAATTAGAAAAAAAATCAATATAAATTTAAATTACCTAACCTCTGCTGAAACGATTAAATATTATTTTCATATATATATATATATATATATATATATATTTACTGGGTAAGCAATAAACAACAAGAAAATCGTCATAATGTCATGAAGCTAGTAGTATATTTTAGAGTTAACAGACAAAACACTACATGTTAGGGTGGGAAGACAACATTGTATTAATGTAGCATATAGAAAGTACAGGCTATAAAAGTAAAGGACACTACTATTTCAGACAGTAGAAATCTATACG
>SJYQ01094253.1:154422-167057 GCA_006410935.1 Redunca redunca | reverse complement strand
ACAGACTTTAAAGAAGATGTGATGCAGTTAGAGATGTAAAGAGCATTTAGTATGATTCCATTTTGTAAATGAGATGGTATTTAGAGGTAAACAGAAAAGATAAATTGAGTAGAGAACATCTTTAGGATATCATTAGAATCTGGGGCTTTTACCTTAGCACAGTAGGGAATCATCTCAAAGGTTTTATAGAAGAGAGTGACATGGTTATATTTGCATTTACAAAGATCATTCTGATCTCAGTGTAAAGTGTGTGTTAGAGGGAAGTAAGACTAGAGATAGTGGGATTGTTTAGAAAGCTGTTGAGTTAGTCCAGGGACATAAATTGTTTTCTGTTTTAGATACATATGTGGGCAAGGAATAAGTGGGCCTTTGTAATTTATTGATATGATTTGTGATCGAAAAACCTATATATATGAATGAAAGTAACATAAAGATGGTAATCACGAAAGAACTTCTGAAAAGGGAAATTCCACTCATTTTTGTAATTGTGATTAATAAAGATTGTAAAACATACAATTGCACCTGGCAAAAGTTGCTAGATTTGTGGGTTTGAACATCAGTAGAAATATTACAGTTGATGTTTACAGCTTGATTAGAGGTCATCAGGGTATGGATAATTGCTGAAGCCACCATGTTACTGACTGATTGTATCCAGGAAATGTAAGATAGAAATAAAGCTTGATTAGAACTGTGAAGATAAATATTTAAAACAGGTGTTTAGGAAATGAAGCCCAGAAAATGGAACTGGGAAAGGAGAAATAAAAAACATGGACTGATAGCCAGAATTACATAATTAGTTATGCCAGTGAAAAAGAAAGTTCTGAAGAAGTGGTAATGTTAAAATTGCTAGACAGATCAGGTAGGAGTAGTACAGAGGAAAGTTAATTCGACGTGCTGATCAAGAGGACACAGATGTCTTACAGTAATGTGAGTTAAGTACAATGAATCAGATTCTATCAGTTTCAGTGGAAAAGGTCAGTTTTCATTTCAGTCCCAAAGAAAGGCAATGCCAAAGAATGCTCAAACTACCACACAATCGCACTCATCTCACATGCTAGTAAAGTAATGCTTAAAATTCTCCAAGCCAGGCTTCAGCAATACGTGACCTGTGAACTTCCGGATGTTCAAGCTGGTTTAGAAAAGGCAGAGGAACCAGAGATCAAATTGCCAACATCCGCTGGATCATGGAAAAAGCAAGAGAGTTCCAGAAAAACACCTATTTGTGCTTTATTGACTATGCCAAAGTCTTTGAGTGTGTGGATCACAATAAACTGTGGAAAATTCTGAAAGAGATGAGAATACCAGACCACCTGAGCTGCCTCTTGAGAATCTGTATGCAGGTCAGGAAGCAACAGTTAGAACTGGACATGGAACAACAGACTTCCAAATAGGAAAAGGAGTCCATCAAGGCTGTATATTGTCACCCTGCTTATTTAACTTCTATGCAGAATACATCATAAGAAATGCTGGACTGGAAGAAACACAAGCTGGAATCAAGATTGCTGGGAGAAATATCAATAACCTCAGATATGCAGATGACACCACCCTTATGGCAGAAAGTAAAGAGGAACTAAAATGCCTCTTGATGAAAGTGAAAGAGGAGAGTGAAAAAGTTGGCTTAAAGCTCAACTTTCAGAAAATGAAGATCATGGCATCCGGTCCCATCACTTCATGGGAAATAGATGGGGAAACAGTGTCAGACTTTATTTTTGGGGGCTCCAAAATCACTGCAGATGGTGACTGCAGCCATGAAACTAAAAGACGCTTACTCCTTGGAAGAAAAGTTATGACCAATCTAGATAGCATATTCAAAAGTAGAGACATTACTTTGCCGAGTAAGTTCCTTCTAGTCAAGGCTATGGTTTTTCCAGCAGTCATGTATGGATATGAGAGTTGGACTGTGGAGAAGGCTGAGCACTGAAGAACTGATGCTTTTGAACTGTGGTGTTGGAGAAGACTCTTGAGAGTCCCTTGGACTGCAAGGAAATCCAACCAGTCCATTCTGAAGGAGATCAACCCTGGGATTTCTTTGGAAGGAATGATGGTAAAGCTGAAACTCCAATACTTTGGGCACCTCATATGAAGAGTTGACTCATTGGAAAAGACTCTGATGCCAGGAGGGATTGGGGGCAGGAGGAGAAGGGGATGACAAAGAATGAGATGGCTGGATGGTGTCACTGACTCGATGAACGTGAGTCTGAGTGAACTCCAGGAGATGGTGATGGACAGGGAGGCCTGGTGTGCTGCAGTTCATGGGGTCGCAAAGAGTCGGACACGACTGAGCCAATGAACTGAACTGAAGTGAGTATAACCTCAGATATGCAGATGACACCACCCTTATGGCAGAAAGTGAAGAGGAGCTAAAAAGCCTCTTGATGAAAGTGAAAGAGGAGAGTGGAAAAGGTGGCTTAAAGCTCAACATTCAGAAAACGAAGATCATGGCATCTCGTCCTATCACTTTATGGCAAATAGATGGGGAAACAGTGTCAAACTTTATTTTGGGGGGCTCCAAAATCACTGCAGATGGTGACTTCAGCCATGAAATTAAAAGACACTTACTCCTTGGAAGTAAAGTTATGACCAACCTAGACAGCATATTCAAAAGCAGAGACATTACTTTGCCAACAAAGGTCCACCTAGTCAAGGTGATGGTTTTTCCAGTGGTCATGTATGGATGCGAGAGTTGGACTGGGAAGAAGGCTGAGCACTAAAGAATTGATGCTTTTGAAATGTGGTATTGGAGAAGACCCTTGAGAGTCCCTTGGACTGCAAGGAGATCCAACCAGTCCATTCTAAAGAAGATCAGCCCTGGGTGTTCTCTGGAAGGAATGATGCTAAAGCTGAAACTCCAGTACTTTGGCCACCTCATGTGAAGAGTTGACTCATTGGAAAAGACTCTGATGCTGGGAGAGATTGAGGGTGGGAGGAGAAGGGGATGACAGAAGATGAGATGGCTGGATGGCATCACTGATCAATGGATGTGAACTCCGGAAGTTGGTGATGGACAGGGTGGCCTGGCGTGCTGCGATTCATGGGGTTGTAAAGAGTTGGACAATACTGAGTGAATGAACTGAACTGAAATGAGTATTTAGAGCAAATATAAACAGTTTTTTATGATGGTCATGAAGAAAAGGAGTTAGTACATAGTTGTTGTCAACTACCAATTGACTCTTATCAAGAGCATTGCCAATGACTGAACAAAGGCATTTGCCATCTGCCTCTATGTTGATTGAACCCCATGCTGCCATTGCTGTTGATCTTCAACAACCCCTGAGGGAATTCAGGGTGAAGTGAGGCACTCTGTGGTCCAGGGAATCTGGTGGGACAGGTCTTTAGATAGTTGGATGTTTTTTGGAACAGATTTTATGATCTCAATCCTTGCATCTCCTCATATCTAGAGAAGCACTAAATCTCTTCATGGTGACATCAGAAACTCATGAGTAACAAAAAAACCTTTTGTAAATCGAGTGCTTCATGGTATTGAACTCCCCCTTCACCAAAACCTTATATATTGACCTTCCCCAACTGCCGCTTTGGAGCAGTCTCTCAGAGCTGAGATGTTGCGTCCCAGTCTGCAGTTCTCATTTTGCCCCAAATAATACTTAACTCACAACTCTCAAGTTGTACATTTTTTTTTAATTGACATTGTGAACAGCAGGGTGTTTTAAAGAAGAATTCTCTTAAGGTAGAGAGAGTTAGTTCAGTTCAATTCAGTCACTCAGTTGTGTCGGACTTTTTGCGATCATCTGCCAGGACCCATTGTCCATTACCAACTCCCGGAGTTTACTCAAACTCATGTTCATAGAGTTGGGGATGCCATCCAGCCATCCCATCCTCTGTCGTCCCTTCTCCTGCCATTAATATTTCCCATCATCAGGGTCTTTTCAAATGAGTCAGCTCTTTGCATCAGGTGGCCAAACAACTGGAGTTTCAGTTTCAGCATCAGTCCTTCCAATGAATATTGAGGACTGATTTCCTTGAGGACTGATTGTTTCGATCTCCTTGAAGTCCAAAGGGCTCTTAAGAGTCTTCTCCAACACCACAGTTCAAAAGCATCAATTATTTGGTACTCAGCTTTCTTTATAGTCCAACTCTCACATGACCACTGGAAAAAACATAACTTTGACTAGATGGACCTTTGTTGGCAAAGTAATGTCTCCACTTTTTAATATGCTGTCTTGGTTGGTCATAACTTTTCTTCCAAGGAGTAAGCATCTTTTAATTTCATGGGTGCAGTCACCATCTGCAGTGATTTTGGAGCCCCAGAATAAAGCCTGTCACTGTAGAGAGCTGAGTATGTTTAGATGATCACAGGAGATATCTCCCAGAGAGGGCATACTATACAGGAGAAAGAGTGAGGTCCAGAGGGTGGTCTTGTCTAGTGGTGTAGATACAGAACACAAGTCAAGGAAGCTGCTTTGAATAAATAGGCTCAAGGACATATACCATAAACAAAAGGAAAGATAAAATAATGAATAGAAGTGCAGATACTTTTGCAAATTGAAGAAGTTGAGGACGTTTCCATGCACTGTTTTTGTTATTCTGTAAAACTAGAGGAAAGAAGTTTTTGTATCTAGATGATAACCTAAATGTTCTTATTGAAACACAAACACAGCTTATCAGACACTCTAGGTTGCAGTTATTTTTGTTTCTTCTTTTAGCTTACATCACTAAATACTAAGGTCAGCAAAAAAAAAAAAAAAAAAAAAGAAAAGAAAAATCCAGTAGGCCAATATAGGTGAGTGAAGTCTAGCCCAAGGCTTTCTAACATGCTGACTACAACATTATAAGCAAAGGCTTCAGAGTTTTGGGTTTTCTTTTACTCATTTGTAAAATGAGTGGCTGGAGGAAATATTCTATACATGATCTTTTACAGCACAGTTTTTAGCTCTAGTTCATCTTTAAATTTAGAAGTCTGATTGATCATATATATTAACTAAACCACATAAAACTTCACCAACTTTGGCAGTAATACACAACATACAGTCCTGATACCCACTTATTCCATGTAGGGGATTCCAGCTTACAGAAGCTAATATTTATCATCTGTTAGGTTTTCAAAGCATTTTCAATATTAAATAAAATTTAGAAAGGTTTAATGATTCAAGATGTCACTGAAAAGCACCACAGAAATAAAAGTATAACAATGCAAGAATCATGTTATTACTTTTATATTAATCGTGAGATGACCAAATAGTCATGAGCTAAGCTCACTCACTGCAGCCAAAGCATATGAGACAAAATTCCTAGAAAACTACTCCTGTTGTTGCATATTAAATAATGAATGAAGATATCAAATGCAGGTGCTTGCAACTGAGAGGAAGAAGAAAGGACTCTCAAAAGGAAAAGATCAACACTCACATATTACAGTGCAAAATTCATTTATTTCAAGTCATCACTAGAGGAAAAATATTTTCATTCATTTAATACCTTAAAGATGAGAAAAACTGCAGTGTGCATACAGGAAAAAAATTACGAATTAAAAATATTATGTAAGAAGATACCATTTTGTTCATGTCCAAAGGGTCAGAAAGCTAAGAAGTTATTGCTTCAAAACTATGCACTTTAGGAAATAACATACCTTGTCATACAGTTACAGTCCTATAATAGTAAGCATTCCAAAACAATTGGATGACAAATCCACTTAATAGTGAAATTCTAACATGATATTACTATTCAAATAATACTGAGGATTGACCTAAGTATGTTTGTTCCAGAGAATACATTTTTGAAGACTATATATATATATATATGAACCAAGTAAATGAGCAGAGAAAAGAAAGTCTAGTAGCTTTACTAATTTGTATCTGTTCTACATAATTTTAGATGGTCTAGTCCACTTCAATATTACTAAACAAGTGAATTTACTCCAGGGCTTTAATAAGGGTCATACATATGTAGTTTTAGTAAATTTGGAAGTGACTCTCACAGTGTAAATGGTAATTGAAATGGAGTTAGGAAGAAAGAACAGGTTAATTGGAAATAAGGCAGATTATAAACAACCCAATCAAAAAATAGGCTGAAGACCTAAATAAACTTTTCTCCAAAAAATACACATAGATGGCCAATAGGCACATGAAAAGATGTTCAACATCACTAATTATTAGAGAACAAAACAAAACTATATTGAGATTTCATCTTATACCAGTTAGAATGGCCAACATCAAAAATTCTACAAAGAATAAATGCTNTAGAGAACAAAACAAAACTATATTGAGATTTCATCTTATACCAGTTAGAATGGCCATCATCAAAAATTCTACAAAGAATAAATGCTAGAGAAGCTGTGGAAAAAAGGGAACCCTCCTACACTGCTGATGGGAATATAAATTGGTACAATTACTATGGAGAATAGTAGGTTTCTTCTAAAACTAAAAATAGAACTACCATATGATTCAGCAATCACAATTCTGAGCATATACCCAGAGAAAAACTTAATTCAAAAAGACATATGTGTTGTAATGTTCATTGTAGCACAATTTATGATAGCCAGGGCATGGAAGCAAGGTAAATGTCCATCAGAGGAATGGATAAAGAACATAAGGTCCATATATACAATGGAATATTAGTCATAAAAAGAACAAAACAATATCATTTGTAGGGACATGAATGTACCTGGAGATTATCGTACTCAGTGAGGTAAGTCAGACAGAGAAAGACAAACATCATATGATGTCACTTATGTACAAAATCTTTTAAAAAAAATATGATGCAAGTGAGCTTATTTACAAAACAGAAACAGATTCACAGAGGTAGAAAATAAATTTATGGTTACCAAAGGGTAAAAGTGAGTGGGAGGTATAAACTGGAAGTTTGGGACTGACAAATACATTCTGCTATATATAAAGTAGGTAACCAACAAGGACCTAATGTACAGCACAGGGAACTCTGCTCAATATTCTGTAATAACATAAATGGGAAAATGATTTTTAAAATGTATATGTATGTATAACTGAATCACTTTACTCTTGAAATGAGCACAATACTATAAATCAACTATAGTCCAATATAAAATAAAAATTAAAAATAAGTAAAAATTTAAAAGTAAATAAATAAAAGAAAGAAACACCAAGACCCTTATGCTCAACATAAGGACGCTTTTGCCCATCCTGGGTTCTGTCTGCTCACATCTGCATAGAAGTTAGCAGCATGTTCATTGGCTCAGCGGGTCAGCCTTGTCCCTTCTGAAGCAACCCCTCCCACAGTTACTCCACAAAATTTCCTTGGAATGGCTCCAATTCAGTTGGTTTGGGGAAATGTAAGCTATTCCCATAACCCAACTTATGAAAAATGGAGAGACTAGGGAAATTCAGTACCTTTTCTCCCCATCATACTGATTATTTGTGACCTCACTCCTCTGCTTTTATAGATAAGGTCTGTATTTGACTAGTAGAAAGGGGGCACTCTTGGCATGATAGCTTAGATTGCATATTCACAACAAATGCTTCCTCAACAATCCCCGAAGAAGCTGATTCTTTACAGCTTCATTTTCTCAGTTGCATAATACACAAGGAAATAACTGGAGAAGAGTCCTCATTATATCATTTTTTATATAAAAAGCAAGCATGCAAAAAGCAAGTAAATGCTATTAGTTTCAAATTAAAGATTAGAAATAAATATTCAAATTTCTATTATATAAAATTATAGATTCTTGGGAGAACATACGGTATTTCATAAATACTTAAAAATATTTCATCAATTAGAGTATTTAGAAGTCATTTCATAGTTTAGAACATCTACAAGGCAATTCCAAAAAGACCAATCAGTTAACACAACCAACAACACAAGAGAAGACTCTACACAAGGACATCACCAGATGGTCAATACCAAAACCAGATTGATTATATTCTTTGCAGCCAAAGATGGGGAAGCTCTATACAGTCAGCAAAACCAAGACCAGGACCTGACTGTGGCTCAGATCAATAACTCTTTATTGCCAGATTCAGACTTAAATTGAAGAAAATAGGGAAAACCACTCAACCATTCAGGTATGACCTAAATCAAATCCCTTATGATTGATTATATGGTGGAAGTGAGAAATAGATTTAAAGGACTAGATCTGATAGACAGAGTGCCAGATTAACTATGGATGGAAGTTCGTGGCACTGTACAAGAGACAGGGATCAAGACCATCCCCAAGAAAAAGAAATGCAAAAAGGCAAAATGGTTGTCTGGGGAGGACTTACAAACAGCTATGAAAATAAGAAAAGAGATAGGAAAAGGAGAAAAGGAAAGATATACTCATTTGAATATAGAGTTTTAGAGAACAGCAAGGAGAGATAAGAATGCCTTCCTCAGTGATCAATGCAAAAAAATAGAGGAAAATAATAGAATGGGAAAGACAGAGATCTCTTCTAGAAAATAAGAGATACCAAGGGAATTTTACATGCAAAGATGGACACAATAAAGGACAGAAATGGTAGGGACCTAACAGAAGAGAAAGATATTAAGAAGAGGTGGCAAGAACACATAGGAGAGCTATACAAAAAAGATCATGACGCAGATAATCATGATGGTGTGATCACTCACTTAGAGCCAGACATCTTGGAATCCTTAGGCACATCCATTGTGCCTTAGGAAGCATCACTATGAACAAAGCCAGTGGAGGTGATAGCATTCCAGTTGATCTATTTCAAATTATGAAACATGATGCTCTGAAAGTGCTGGACTCAATATGCCAGCAAATTTGGAAAACTCAGCAGTGGCCACAAGACTGGTAAAGGTCAGTTTTCATTCCAATCCCAAAGAAATGCAATGTCAAAGAATGCTCAAACTACCTCACAATTGCACTCATCTCACATGCTAGCAAAGTAATGCTCAAAATTCTCCAAGCCAGGCTTCAACAGTACGTGAACCAGGAACTTCCAGATGTTCAAGCTGTATTTAGAAAAGGTAGAGGAACCAGAGATCAACTTGCCAACATCCACTGGATCATCAAAAAAATAAGAGAGTTCCAAAAATATTTTGGATATATATATATTTTTTGCTTTATTGACTATGACAAAGCTTTTGATTGTGTGGATCACAGTCAAAAAAAAAAAAAAAAAGAATTCTGTGGAGAATTCTTCAAGAGATGGGAATACCAGACGACCGACCTATCTCCTGAGAAATCTGTTTGCAGGTCAAGAAGCAACAGTTAGAACTGAACATGGAACAACAGACTGGTTCCAAATTGGGGAAAAGAGTGTGTCAAGGCTGTATTTTGTCACCTTGCTTATTTAACTTATACGCAGAGTACAGTATGCGAAATGCCAGGCTGGATGAAGCACAAGCTAGAATCAAGATTGCAAGGGGAAAAAATCAATAACCTTAGATATTCAGATGACACCACCCTATGGCAGGAAGTGAAAAAGAACTAAAGAGGCTCTTGATGAAAGTGAAAAAGGAAAGTGAAAAGGCTGGCTTGAAACTCAAAATTCAGAAAACTAAGATCATGGCATCTGGTCCCATCACTTTAAAGCAAATAGATGTGGAAACAGTGACAGATCTTATTTTGGGGGGGCTCCAAAATCAGTGCAGATGATGACTGCAGCAATGAAATTAAGACGCTTAACTCCTTGGAAGAAAAGTTATGATCAATCTAGTTAAGTTCTGTTCAGTTGCTCAGTCGTGTCCGACTCTGTGACCGCATGGACTGCAGCACAGCAGGCCTCCCTGTCCATCACCAACTCCTGGAGTTTACTCAGACTCATGTCCATTGAGTCAGTGATGCCATCCAACCATCTCATCCTTTGTCATCCCCTTCCCCTCCTGCCTTCAAACTTCCCTAGCATCAGGATCTTTTCAAGTGAGTCTGTTCTTTGCAGCAGGTGGCCAAAGTATTAGAATTTCAGCTTCAGCATCCATTCTTCCAAAGAATATTCAGGACTGATTTTTAGGATGGGTTTGTTGGATCTCCTTGCTGTCCAAGGGACTCACAAGTGTCTTCTCCAACAGTTCAAGAGCATAAAGTCTTTGGCACTCACCTTCCTTTACAATGCAACTCTCACATCCATACATGACTACTGGAAAAACCATAGCCTTGACTAGACGGACCTTTGTTGGCAAAGTAATGTCTTTGCTTTTTATTAAGCTGTCTAGGTTGGTCATAACTTTTCTTCCAAGGAGCAGCAAGTACCTTTCAATTTCATGGCTGCAGTCACCATCTGCAGTGGGTTTTGAGCCCAAGAAAATAAAGTCTGTCACTGTTTCCACTTTTTCACAATCTATTTGCCATGAAGAGATGGGACCAGATCAATGATCTTAGCTTTCTGAATGCTGAGTTTTAAGCCAACTCTCTACTCTTTCATTTTCATCAAGAGGCTCTTTAGTTCTTCTTGGCTTTCTCCCATAGGGTGGTGTCATCTGCATATCTGTGGTTATTGATATTTCTCCCAGCAATCTTGATTCCAGTTTGTGCTTCATCCAGTCTAGAATTTCTCATGATGTACTCTGGATACAATTGAAATAAGTGAACTAGAAAGTTTATTAAAAAGCAGAGACATTAGTTTCCTAACAATGGTCCCTTTAGCCAAAGGTATCAAAGGTATGGTTTTTCCAGTAGTCACATATAGATGTGAGAGTTGGACTGTAAAAAAAGCTGAGTGCCGAAGAATTGATGCTTTCGAACTGTGGTTTTGGAGAAGACTCTTGAGAGTCCCTTGGACTGCAAGGAGATCCAACCAGTCCATCCTAAAGGAAATCAATCCTGAATATTCATTGGAAGGATTGATGCTGAAGCTGAAACTCCAATACTTTGGCCACCTGCTGCAAAGAAATGTCTCATTTGAAAAGACCCTGATGCTCAGAATTTTTGAAGGTGGGAGAAGAAGGGGACATCAGAGGATGAGATGGTTGGATGGCATCACTGACTCAATGGACATGAGTTTGAGTAAACTCCAGGAGTTGGTGGTGGACAAGGAGGCCTGGTGTGCTGCAGTCCATGGTGTCGCAAAAAGTCGAACATGACTGAACAACTGAACTGTACACAACCAGGTTTTTGTTAATTTCTGCAAACAATTTTTTTTTCTTCCTTTCTGTCTCCATTCTTTGCTATATTACCTATGTGCACACTCATGTTCTTGATTAAACTTGGAACATTTTCTTGACTACAAATACAACTTGACTATTGTTGCATTTTCAGTACTTCCAGACTCAAGTACTGCACACTATGTTTTCTAAAAAAGGTAAAATAAAAACCAATTTTCATTCTTCTAGTAGATAATATTTTTAAGCATTTATTAGGTGCTCTGTGTATGTGTGTTTTGTTAGTAGTTCAGTCATGTCCCACTGTCTGCAACCCCATGGACTGTAACCCAGCAGGTTCCTCTGTCCATGATATTCTTTACCTATCATTAATTATATCTTTCTTATTTGACACTAAAATGGGTGATTATGCTAAACAAATACATTTCAGGTGGGCACAAATGTTAAAAAATAAATACAATGACTACTTTTATATTCCTAAATTAGTTACCAGAACTGGAACTAATGTGTAATATCATATGCAGTAAATGCATAGTTATATATGTGTAATTTTTTAAAATAAGGTTTAAAATTTAATCCTAACATTAAAACAAAGTGTCAGTAGATATGGTCCCACTGCTATTCTTGAATTGATTGAATTTCTTTACTTTAAGAAAGGCTCTCTCACCAGTTGGTAATATACTCCTTTTGAGGAATTGCTCCTGTTAGGTTGCCTTGGGAGGTGTTTAGCGTTATTGAATAATATATCATTGCCAGCTATCTCTTATAAGAAACTTGATTTCTCCAGGAAATGTGTTCATTTGTGTGCCTATTAGATAAATCAGTTTGGTGAATGGTCAAGAGACTTCCAGCTCTTTTTCATCGTTTTTGTTAAAAATTAAATAGCACTCTCACAATTTTACTGAGATGAGTAAGACAGCTGCAAAGATTTCTGAAAATATACGTAAGCCTCTTATATAAAACACTGAAAACCTATATGATATTCAGAAAAATATAAAATAATAAACAAGTTCTAAAGTGAATTAATGCTGTAAGGAGACGAATTAGAACTAATATGTAGGCTTGGGATACAAACAAAGTGCTTAAAGAATTCAGAAAACACACTTGCAAAATATTTACTCTCAACTAGTTCCTCTCCTCAGAGAAGGCAACGGCAACCCACTCCAGTACTCTTGCCTGGAAAATCCCATGGATGGAGGAGCGTGGTAGGCTGCAGTTCATGGGGTCGCTAAGTGTCGGACACGACTGAGCGAATTCATTTTCACTTTTCACCTTCACGCATTGAGGAAATGGCAACCCACTCCAGTGTTCTTGCCTGGAGAATCCCAGGGACAGAGGAGCCTAGTGGGCTGCCGTCTACGGGGTCACACAGAGTTGGACATGACTGAAGCAACTTAGCAGCAGCAGTTCCTCTCCGACAGACAGAGAAACAAGCATCACAACACATCTTTTGGGGAGCAGAGAGAACCAATTTTATTCATAATGAGTAGAACATCAGAAATCCATCTTAAACAAATCTATAGAAAAAAATGCATTCAATAAAATAAGTTTAGTATCAGAATAAAAGGAGTAATACAACTAACCATAAAAATAGTAATAATTAATAATACAAAATGTTGATAATATCATTGAAATAAATATTAGACTTACAGTTTTACCACAGGTAACAA
>SJYQ01094253.1:140265-151550 GCA_006410935.1 Redunca redunca | reverse complement strand
TTAAATAATCTGCACAGGTTTATAGTCTCGGACAATTTTCACATATTTACCCTGAGAAATTTAATCAGAAAAGATAAATATTAATTTAAATCCAGCTATTAAATAGTTCTCAAATAGATGGTATACATAACATAGCAGAGACATGTTTCAAATTGATTAATTCTATTTTTCATCGCAACTTTTCTGAATGGAAATCATAAAGTTTCAAATTCAGATCTACATCTTTGCTGTGAAGATTTGTTAGATGTGTGCACAAAAGGTAAAGTCTCTTTCTGATCTTCACCCATCAATACAACTGTCATGGGAATGATTAAGCGACAGCAGTATAGGAATTGCTATGGCATAAATGGATAAAATCCTGTACAGGTGTTGATGTCTAGGTGAAGCATCAATTCTCTGTTAGTTCTCAGGTTTAATGACAAGAGAACCTTTAGTGACATAATTTGTAAGAAGAGAAAATGAGAAATCAAGTGAAGGTTAATTTAATCTAAACTTTAAACAAAATGGAAGATCCTTGGAGATCAGTAATATAAAACTGATTATATCAAGTAATTAAAGCATGAAGTTGAAGAGATGGATGTTTTGTCCTTATGCTTTGATGTTTGTCTCAGAACAGCAAGTTGTTATGCTGGGAAGGTGATAATTGCACCTAATAATTATTAGAGACTAGTTTCTGCTCTGATATTTACAAAAGAAAAGATTAGGATCTGAAGAACCAAGGTTTCTTCAGTTCAAAACAAATGTCACATACTTAGCTGGATGAACTCCAAAGATCTAGCAAAATATTTTATAACTCATAAAATCAAAGAATTCTAGAATAGGACGAGAGCATGCAGTGATCAAGCCTAAGCTGGCTGTTTCTTATGTAATGATAACAAGGATATAAGATGAAGATTAAGTTTGGTTTTGTCACAGATCTATCAATCATTAGCGATGTAAATAAACATGTATCTGACAATGGTGATGAGAGATGACAGTGAGAATGATGAGTTCTTGCTGTATTCATATGAACTATGAAACTAAACCCCTATACAGTCCTCATTCCCAAATCTTATTCCCTTGAAAATATTCAAACAACTTCAAATATTGTGGGTGATTTTAATTAAATCATTACTCATTAAGGATCAAAGTGTATAACTCTTCTTTTCAAGTAAGTAAAACAATGTGCTATGAGATGTTGGGGTTTTAAACATTGGTAAGACTTAATGGAGAAGCAGTGGACCCTGAGTTGGAAGATACTGAATTAGAAGTTACTGTTCTAGGCTCAAGATGCATAACTATAGCAAAATAGCTCCTATGCTACTCTGAGAGACTGAACAACTCCTATTTCAATATTCCCTAGTACTTTAACTTGTTTCAATATTAAGAAGAGTAAAATTTTATAACAGTTAATATTCATATATATGATTAATGATTGGCACCCAGATCTCAGAATTTCTGGCCAGCTAGCTTTGCAGCTAGAATATCATTGGCTATTTCTTTAGCTCAAAATAGTATGTCTTCTCATTTCACATAGTAACATTTTATTTTTAAATCCTGTTGCTTTGGTTATCTACTGGTGCATAACAAACCACCACCAAAGCTGTGGATTGCAACAGAAAATCTTTTTATCTCTTATTGGTGACTGCAGCCACAAAATTAAAAGACTCTTGCCCCTTGGAAGAAAAGTTATGACCAACCTAGATAGTATATTCAAAAGCAGAGACATTACTTTGCCGACTAAGGTCTGTCTAGTCAAGGCTATGGTTTTTCCTGTGGTCATGTATGGATGTGAGAGGTGGACTGTGAAGAAGGCTGAGTGCCGAAGAATTGATGCTTTTGAAGTCTGGTGTTGGAGAAGACTCTTGAGAGTTCCTTGGACTGCAAGGAAATCCAACCAGTCCATTCTGAAGGAGATCAACCCTGGGATTTCTGTGGAAGGAATGATGTTAAAGCTGAAACTCCAGTACTTTGGCCACCTCATGAGAAGAGTTGACCCATTGGAAAAGACTCTGATGCTGGGAGGGATGGGGGTAGGCGGAGAAGGGGACGACCGAGGATGAGATGTCTGGATGGTATCATGGACTCGATGGACATGAGTCTGAGTGAACTCCGGGTGATGGTGATGAACAGGGAGGCCTGGCATGCTGCAATTCATGGGGTCGCGAAGAGTCGGACACGACTGAACGACTGAACTGAACTGAACTGAATCAAAGAGACACCACTCATTCAAAAGGCTAAAAATAAGATAAAAATTGGGATCAACCATCCTGAAGGGAGCCCCTCATTCATGAGGAGTCTGATACTCTTCTCTGAGTTAGTAAATTTCACCTCTACTCTAAAATAAACTGCTTCTTTGTTCTCTTTACTCCTCAGCCTCAGTGTGTGTGTGTGTCTCAGTGTTTATTTTTCTTTTATGCTTTGTGTTCCTCATCCAAATTCTTTTGGATGAATCAAACAAGAGCTGGGACATTTGATAAAGCTTTTCTTGTTTCAACAAGGTCAGCCTGAAACCAGTAGGACCCTAGGGGGCTCCTGGGCACAGAAGTTTTTCTGTGTTCCCTGTTCCTTGTTTATAGGGGAAATACTTCCATGTCTCTATCGTCTCTTCCAGGTCTCTATGACCTTCCCTGAGTTCCAAAGGGCACATTCTAACAGTTGCTAATCAGGGATGGGAGGGGACACAGAGACATGGAGGAGCAGTCCAGAAATAACACCACAAGGTCCTGGTTCTGCCTCAAGGCATACAGACAATATTTTTGAGCTCTTTATAGAACTAAAACTCCCAATAAAGGGAAGATGTTAGCATTCTTCATTCCAGAGAAATCATCTGAGGCCAGTTTAAAGGAACCAGAGAAGTTCATCAAGAGAGTGTGTGTCCAACTCACACACACACATTGGGGTTCCATGGACTGTAGCCCACCAGCCTCTTCTGTCCATGGGATTTCCCAGACAAGAATACTAGAGTGGGTTGCTTTATCTTCTTCCAGGAGACTTACGCAAGAATCAAACCTGAGTCTCCTGCATTGGCAGCTGGGTTCTTTACCGCTGAGTCACCTGGGAAGCCCTATCAAAGACATTTCCTGAGACTAGATGAAAGGAGTGCAGTCCCTGTATACACCTTAATCCATATCAGCAACCCTGTCCTTGAACCACTGCAATAAAACATACCATACTGGGTTGTCTCCACTTTTCTGGCAAAGCAATGAAGCTATTCTTTTCTACTTGACACAAAATTGTCTCTAAGATTTGATTTGGCACCAGCACACAGAGGCCAAGTTTTTAGCAGCAAACCTAGATTCAGTATGTGAAAGACAATACAAGAGCATGACTAATGAAGATATGAGACATCATAAGGTCATATTTGGGGATTAACTACTATACCCACTTTAGATTTAAAATGAGAACTTAAGGCATTCTTTATCCAAATAATAAGAATGTGTGGGGGCACTCAGGCACTTGCCTATTGCATGACAGAGATGGAAATGACTATGAAAGGAAAAGCTTAATGGATGGTTTCTGACATTTCCTCTAGTCTCTGCAACACCTGAGGAGTTATACTTTTCCTTTTCTTTTTTTTTTATTTTTTAAGTTTATAAGTGGAATCTGAAAAAAGAAAAAGGAAAAAATACAAATGAACTTACTTACAAAACAGGAAAAAGACACAGATGTAGAAAACAAACATGGTTACCAGTGGGGGAATGAGGTGGGGTAAATTTGGAGATTGGGATTGACATATATATACTACTATATGTAAGGGGCTTCCCAGGTGGTGCTAGTGATAAAGAACCCTCCTGCTAATACAGGAGACATAAGAGATGCGGGTTCCATCCCTGGGTCAGGAATGTACCATGGAGGAGGGCATGGCAACCCACTGTAGTATTCCTGCTTGGAGAATCCCATGGACAGAGAAGCCTGGTGGACTACAGTCCATGGTGTTGCAAAAGAGTCGAACATAACTGAAGCTACTCAGCAATGCACTACATGTAAAACAGATATTAATAAGGACCTGCTGTATAACACAGGGAAATTCACTCAATACTCTAATGATTTATATGTGAAAAGTATCTAAAAAAGAGTGGATGTATATGCATATTTGTAAATGATTCACTTTGCTGTACACCTGAAGCTAACACAGCATTGCAAATCAACTGTACTCCAATAAAACTTTAAGAAAGAAAACAAAATAATTCTTGAAACATTAACTCACTATATTTATAGGACCATAGCAGATCCAAGATTCAGGAGAATTTAGTATAGAGAACTACATATGGAAATAAGCATCTATACTTCAATGTCAAATTTATTTATTAACAACTATCCTGAATTAACAAGATTCCATTCTATTCAGGAATAGAAGCTGGCCATGTACTATGGAGGGGACTTCGTAGACAAAACATTATAAGAGCTGACAATACTCTGGAGTTGATGACTTCCCTGAACTGATTAGTCTTTGCTCACCCAGTTTCTTGTTACCGTATATGTCCCAAGTAAAGAGGAGCTGCATATTGGGATACTGCCTACAAGTTATGAGATTTTAACTATCCTATTACTTTCTTGTCATGTTGCTGTGTTCTGTATTCATTCTCACTACAGTATTGTAAAGTAAACTAAAGTTAAAATAAAAATTAAAAAAAGAAAAAAGAATAGCATGGCTGCATGACTTTGACAGTGTTGGAGTGTCTGTGTTGGAGGCAGAAAGAGTGACCTCCCATTATTACTCCCTGCCCCTGTCATGTAGAATCATATCTACATACTATATGAAGCAGGGAAATTAATATGGAGCTGATATAGTTTCTATTCTGGAACTGATCAGTGCTACAAGGCATCTAATTACTAGCAACTCAACTACTTTAGTAAACTTGGAAAGGAAAGAAAATGCTTGGTACTGACAAACCTGATTCCTTTCTTCTTGGTCAACAGCCGGATCATTTCCTCCAGCTTCTTTGCCTCTATGTTTATCTGCATGACAAAATGTTGCCATAGAATAAGAATGTAAAAGATGTGTAACTTCCAGGGTAAATTGATCAAAAGTGAACATATCTTTTCCATTGTCTTATTTCTCATTCCCTGATTGCATTATTCGAGGTTGATCTTGAAATTGCAGATTGAAGTTTAAGAGCTTAGGGCCCTGAATCAATGTTTGTGGAAAACGTCCTTCATACCTACAACACAGATACACCGTCCTATGCTGAATAATGGCAGAAAGTGAAGAGGAACAAAGGAGTCTTTTGATGAGGGTGAAAGGGGAAACCAAATAAGCTGGCTTAAATTTCAACATTCAAAAAACTAAATGGCATCCAGTCCCATCACTTCATGGCAAATAAAAAGGTAAAAAGTAGAAACAGTAACGGAGATTTTATTTATTTGTTTTTAACATTCCAAAATCACTGTAGACAGTGACTGCAGAAATGAAATAAAAGACACTTGCTTTTTGAAAGGAAAGCTGTGCACTGCAGACGATGACTGCAACCATGAAATTAGAAGATGCTTACTCTTTGAAAGGAAAGCTATGACAAACCTAGACAGTGTATTAAAAAGCAGAGACATCACTTTACCAAAAGTTGTCACCCTGCTTATTTAACTTATATGCAGAGTACATCATGAGAAACGCTGGGCTGGAAGAAACACAAGCTGGAATCAAGACTGCCGACAGAAATATCAATAACCTCAGATATGCAGATGACACCACCCTTATGGCAGAAAGTGAAGAGGAGCTAAAAAGCCTCTTGATGAAGGTGAAAGAGGAGAGCGAAAAAGTTTGCTTAAAGCTCAACATTCAGAAAATGAAGATCATGGCATCCGGTCCCATCACTTCATGGGAAATAGATGGTGAAATGGTAGAAACAGTGTCAGACTTTATTTTTGGGGGCTCCAAAATCACTGCAGATGGTTATTGCAGCCATGAAATTAAAAGACGCTTACTCCTTGGAAAAAAGTTATGATCAACCTAGATAGTATATTCAAAAGCAGAGACATTACCTTGCCGACTAAGGTCCGTCTAGTCAAGGCTATGGTTTTCCCTGTGGTCATGTATGGATGTGAGAGTTGGACTGTGAAGAAGGCTGAGCACTGAAGAATTGATGCTTTTGAACTGTGGTGTTGGAGAAGACTCTTGAGAGTCCCTTGGACTGCAAGGAGATCCAACCAGTCCATTCTGCAAGAGATCAATCCTGGGATTTCTTTGGAAGGAATGATGCTGAAGCTGAAACTCCAGTACTTTGGCCACCTCATGCAAAGAGTTGATTCATTGGAAAAGACTCTGATGCTGGGAGGGATTGGGGGCAGGAGCAGTAGGGGACGACCCAGGATGAGATGGTTGGATGGCATCACGGACAAGATGGACATGAGTCTGAGTGAACTCATGGGAGATGGTGATGGACAGGGAGGCCTGGTGTGCTGCGATTCATGGGGTCACAAAGAGTCGGACACGACTGAGCGACTGAACTGAACTGTACTGAACTGATGTTTTTTCCAGTAATCGTGTATGGATGTGAGAGTTGGACTATAAAGAGGCTGAGCATTAAAGAATTAATGCTTTCAAATTGTGGTGCTGGAGAAGACTCTTGAAAGTCCCTTGGACTGCACGGAGATCAAACACGTCAATCCGAAAGGAAATCATTCCTGAATATTCATTAAAGAACTGATGTCAAAGTTTAAGCACCAATACTTTGGCCATCTGATGCAAAGAGCCCACTCATTGGAAAAGACCCTGATGCTGGGAAAGACTGAAGGCAAAAGAGGAAGAGGGACAAGAAGATGAGATGTTTAGCATCACTGATAGCATGATATCATCATGATAGCATCACTGACTTAATGGACAAGCTAAGTCACTTCAGTTGTGTCCGACTCTGTGCGACCCCATAGACGGCAGCCCACCAGGCTCCCCCGCCCCTGGGATTCCCCGAGCAAGAACACTGGAGTGGGCTGCCATTTCCTTCTCCAATGCATGAAAGTGAAAAGTGAAAGTGAAGTCGCTCAGTTGTGTCCGACTCTTGGCAACCCCATGGACTGCAGCCTACCAGGCTCCTCCGACCATGGGATTTTCCAGGCAAAAGTACTGGAGTGGGGTGCCATTGCCTTCTCCAGACTTAATGGACATAAAACGGAGCAAACTCTGGGAGACAGTGAAGGACAAGCAAGCTAGCATGCTCAGTCCATGGGGTTGCCAAGAGTTGGACATGATGCAGTGACTGAACAATAACAACAATGCTGGATAGTCAGTAAAAGGACTTATATACATATACATATATATATATATGTATATATATATGTTTCAGTTTTACAGCTGAAATTTTATTAGAGTTTATCTGTTCTGGCAACTAACATTATGGATCTTAATATAAAAATTACTGCAAGTAATTGGAATTCTGGTTTGACAAAAATTAAATATTTGGTTTTACATTACTGGGCAGCAAGAAATAGATTAGAAGCTATAAAGTTGATGATACATGTCTTTCAGGTGTTTAGAAAAATATTTAGAAAAATTGTTGTCTGTGAATAACAGGAAACGAGCCTCAAGATGGTAGATCTGATATTGTCTGGCAAAATAGCTAGAATAAAATTTTAGAGGCTTCTCTGGTGGTTCAGTGGTAATGAATGTGCTTGCTAATGCAGGAGACAAAGGTTTGATCCCTGGTCCAGGAAGATTCCACTTGTCGCAGAGCAACTAAGCTCATGAGCCACAACTATTGAGCCTGCCCTCCAGAGCTCACCTGCCTGTGCTCTGCAATAAGAAAAGCCACTGCAACGAGAAGCTCTGTGCACCATGACTAGAGAGTAGCCTCGGCTTGCCACAACTAGAAACAAACATACACAGCAGTGAAGATCCAACACAGACATAAATAATAAATGAAATTAATTAACATTAAAAAATTTTTAACGTTCACAAGTTATTTTTAGCCACTTGACAGGGTGGTAAAATAAATAGAGGCACTCAGGAGAATTACTAGAATTTAAGCCAGTCTAAGAATACACTTGTAGAATCTAAGAATTTGAATTCGTCATGGTTAGAAAACTCTGAAAAGTAAGACATAAAAGCTTGAAAATGTTGTTTATAGAGAGAAATTTTCAGAGGTGTACACAGTAGTAGGTGAATTATCACCATTGTACTCTGCATGGGGCAGTAGCATGATATTAATAATGAGCAGAACTAAATGTCAGATTCTGTGAGATGAACCCTTAACTCTGGACTGTGGGGTTAACAAGATAAGTGATATCAGAAACATCAGTCCCTTTCCTAATGTGATCACCAGCTGGGTTACTATTTTTCAGTTTCTGCTGAAAATGGTACCAGCCTTATCCTCCACCCTTGTTCCTCCTCTTTAGCATTAATATTCAGAGTTGCTTTTTCTTTAAATCTGAGACATTAGACACAATTAACTATTAAGGCACAGAAACAAGCAAGTAACATTATTATTTTTCACTTGTTCTCCATCTACAGATGAACTAATTAAAATTCAGAGACAACAATGTTTTTTAAAATTTTTTTGGTAGTTTTAAGGATACTGATGTACCAATCCTGCTTAAATACATCAACGGGTAACTAATGAATTTCAAATAATAATGTCACACTCAAGCCAATGAGAGTGAATGTGAAGGTGTATTTTGGGAGGTCATCTTCTAAAAAACTGACTTCCCAAAATATAATATATGGGTTTCCCTTTTGGCTCAGATGGTAAAGAATCCACCTGCAATTCAAGAGATCTGGCTTTGATCTCAGGGTTGGGAAGATCCCCTGGAAAAGGAATTGGCAACCCACTCCAATATTCTTGCCAGGAGACTATCCAAAATATAATATATAATAATATATAATTCCATAAAACAAACATTCAGAATTCATACAAACCTCTAACTTAGCTTGTTATAAATATTGGGGAAAATATATTTTCTACATGCTTGTTCAAATGTGTCTGTGTCATTGAAGAGTCTATTCTTTGACCCTATAATAATTTTAGTAGGAAACACATTATTATATTAAAAATTGTAATTTGGAATACTTTTGGATAGTTTCAACTTGTGTGTGTGTGCATGTGTTTGTGCACCCACCAAAGTATATTTAATTTTATGACTACTAGATATGTACAAAGTGGTAAACATAAAAATGTTTGGAATTTTATTAATTATTAGAGAATTGATGTGATTTTTCTAAATCTTATTTAAATAATTTGATTTTATATACTTATCTCCTTGTTCAAAGCTCAAAGTAAATAGGATTGTCAACTTTAGTGCACTGGAATGTAATTACTTTGCTTATTACTCATTTATAAAAATGAGCCATCTCTACATACAGTGTACATTCAAAGGAAGAACAAAGAAAGTATAGGGAAATGGGAATAAGCAATTATAAATGAAACCAGAACCTATTTTAAGAATATAGATTATTTCATAAAACACAAATAACTGAATAGCTGTATTTTAGGAACAATTAGAACAAAATCACTGTAGATGGTGACTGCAGCCAGGAAATTAAAAGATGCTTGTTCCTTGGAAGAAAAGTTATGACCAACCTAGACAGCATATTAAAAGCAGAGACAATACTTTGCCAACAAAGGTCTGTCTAGTCAAGGCTATGATTTTACCAGTAGTCAAGTATGAATGTGAGAGTTGGACCATAAAGAAAGCTGAGTGCCAAAAAATTGATGCTTTTGAACTGTGGTGTTGGAGAAGGCTCTTGAGAGTCCCTTGGACTGCAAGGAGATCTAACCAGTCCATCCTAAAGGAAATCAGTCCTGAATATTCACTGAAAGGACTGATGCTGAAGCTGAAACTCCAATACTCTGGCCATCTGATGTAAAGAACGTACTCATTGGAAAAGACCCTGATTCTGGAAAAGATTGAGAGCAGGAGGAGAAGGGGATGACAGAGGATGAGATGGTTGGATTGCATCACTGACTCAACGGATATGAGTTTGAGCAAGCTCTGGGAGTTGGTGATGACAGGGATGCCTGGTGTGCTGCAGTTCTTGGGGCCTCAAAGAGTTGTACACAATTGAGTGACTGAACTGAACTGAAGAACTGGTTATTGTTGTAGATTTCAGCAGCAGGTATTCCTGAATATTTCAAAATGTCTGGGTTAGTTTATTTTTTATTTTTTTTAATTTTTATTTTAACTGCAGTTTATTTTACAATACTGTATTGGTTTTGCCAAACATTGACATGAATCCACCACGGGTGTACATGTGTTCCCAAACATGAATCCCCTCCCACTTCCCACCCCATACCATCTCTCTGGGTCCTCCCCATGCACCAGCCCCAAGCATCCTGCATCCTGCATCGGACATCGACTGGCGATTCGTTTCTTNAATGGCTGAGGAATACTCCATTGTGTATATGTACCACTGCTTTCTTATCCATTCATCTGCTGATGGACATCTAGGTTGTTTCCATGTTCTGGCTATTATAAACAGTACTGCAATGAACATTGGGGTACATGTGTCTCTATCTATTCTGGTTTCCTTGGTGTGTATGCCCAGCAGTGGGATTGCTGGGTCATAAGGCCGTTCTATTTGCAATTTTTTAAGGAGTCTCCACACTGTTCTCCATAGTGGCTGTACTAGTTTGCATTTCTACCAACAATGTAAAAGGGTTCCCTTTTCTCCACACCCTCTCCAGCATTTATTGCTTGCAGACTTCTGGATTGTAGCCATTCTGACTGGTGTGAAGTGGTACCTCATTGTGGTTTTGATTTGCATTTCTCTAATAATGAGTGACGTTGAGCATCTTTTCATGTAATTTCTATGTTCCAAAAAGTATTATTGGTCCAGCATGGATTCAGGATTTACTCCCAGAACAAATAATAAAAACACTGATTCTGGAAACTACTACAATGGTGAGAGAGGGAAATCCAAAATTAGCAAAACAAAATGTAAATTTTAGTATCTGTCTATTATAGAATCCCAAGATGAAATGGGTAGGAGAAGAGCAGAAAAAACTTCAGTTAATTCTCGAGGGCTAGGGATTGCACACATATAAGAGATAAACATGCTTAGCTCTTCCAATTTTCTGAGTATGTAGGGAAAAAAGCATATTCAGTACTGACCCATTCATTGGACTACTCTGCATGAAGCATTTTAATCTAGTACTGTACATTAAGAATTCTATGTATGATGGCAAACATTTTTCAATGTTAAAACATTAGTACAATTATGTAGAACACTTGGATAGGTTGTATAATTGTGTTCCCTGAATGACTTGGTTAATATGCTAGTATGTCCTTTCAATATATTTTATATTCCAATATGTAGTACATAAAATATGATTGGGACAATAATATGATCTATCTGAGTGATTTTTAAAGTTCAAAGC
>SJYQ01094253.1:112148-139794 GCA_006410935.1 Redunca redunca | reverse complement strand
TAAAACACACAAACATAAGATTTACCATTTAAGTCATTTTAAAGTGTATAATAAGTAGCATTTAGTACATTCACAATTTTGTGCAGCCATCAGCATTACCTAGTTCTAGAACATCTGCATTATTCCCCTAATAAACCATACCTATTAAACATACACCCCTATTTCCTCTTCCCCTCAGCACTCAGAAACCACTAATCAGCTCTCCATCTCTAAGGATTTGCATATTCTGATAATTCCATATAAATGGAAACATACATTCTATGTCTGGCTTCTATCATGTAGCACAGTGTTTTATTTTTAAAACGGCAAACAAAAAACAAGACACAATGTTCACTGGAATTTAAACATACTTTTGAAAAAGTAAATTCTTATGCTGACAAAAACTGCAGTATGGATAATAAAGTCAACTGATACAAGAACATGCTTATTCTAAACATCTTTGTGTGTGTGTGTGCGTGCGTGTGTGTGTGAATGCATATAAGTAGAAAAAAGCACTTTTGATTTATATATGGTAAACCATAGTAGATGTCCTTGTTGTCAATGACATTGTGGGATAAATTAATTATTTGTCCTTTTATTCCAGTCTTATTTTTGTACCAACCAGGCAATAAGAAAATGAGAATTCACTCTTTGATGGCTTAAGTATAAAGTGCTTCCTAATATTCCTGTCATTGCAGAACCCTACCTATTAGCCATTTGCATTTTAAAATATACAAATAAACTACTTTAAGGTAAAAGTGTAAATAGATAACTCATATGCAACTTCCAGATAAATATAAAAGAAAATGTCTCAGAAGATAAGCAAGAAATACAGCTCGGTATTTATAAAAAATATGGCTAGCATTATTTGTGACACTACCTCACTATGAAGAAGCAGTATCCAACCTATATTGTCAAAGAAGTTTGGAAAGTTTTGTTATCTCTTCTATTTACTTGTTTACTTATCTGATAACTTACTATTTTTACACTTTATTGATAAGACTGTGTGCTTGTGGATGTGCTTAGTTGTGTCCAACTCTTTGGGATTCCAAGGACTGTAGCCTGCCAGGCTCCTCTGCCCATGGGATTTTCCAGAATTTGGCAAGAACACTGAAACAGGTTGCCATTTCCTACTCCAGGGGTTTTCCTGACCCAGGAATCAAACCCATGTTTCCTGTGTCTCCTGCATTGGCAGGTGTATTCTTTATCACTGAGCCACCAGGGAAACCAGATAAGACTGTGATAAAAAATAATAGTTTTAAACTAATGACTATCTACGTTCTTCTACCTTGTGAGGTTATACTTTGCAATTAAAATGTTTCAAAAGCATCACTATTAGAACAGAATCCAAAATGAGATCTGCATTTCCTGTATTCTTATCCCTACACCTCAACCCTGAGGATGTCAGCCTTATCCCTAAACACTAAAGTGCTATTTTAAAGTGTATTTCTAAATAATATAACTCACACAGAAGAAAAAATATAACCACATATGATGAATAATTAAGAAGTGGCACAAAAAGCAATTTTCTAATTTGAAGATAGAATAGTTTTGTGAGCCAGATTAATCAAATCAATGTGTGAAACTCTAAGAAAGTTATTTTAGTTAAAATTCATAGAAATGAAAGGTGATATCTCACAAATTAGAAAAAGAATATTAAAAATTATTTTAGACAGTAATAAACATACTTAAAAAGGGGTTTAGGTAAAAGAAACATCTACCTAATAAATTGCATCAGCAGATTTTAGAAATAATTCCAACATGATAATACTTTTAAGCAAAAGGCTTAGATAAGGCGGGTGCTATATGATTTTATTTTCAGTCATAATTTTAAATGAGACACTAATATGTGTAAGAACTGCAATTTTCCCTAAGTCAGAAAAAGTTCAGCATGACTTGTCATCACTTGAATGAAACGTTAGTCCGGATGATTTGGTTCTCTGATTGTTTTGATGTCTTGCTTACTGAAGTGAGTAACAACTTTGCCTAATACTCACTTATGTTTTTAATTTAAGCTAATCAGTTTATAAAATTCAAATAATTTTTTGAACTTTGTATGAAACTAAAAGTGTTTAAAAATCCTATTGGAATTATCATGATTCTACTTTTCAGGGGGAGATCCTTTCTCTTCCTGTTGAATATGAAGAGGATATACACAAACTCGAAGGCAACTTCCATGTACATAAAGGGACACTTCTTACGGATGAAGAGATCATTGAAAACAAGAGAGTGAAAATTTGAGAGAATATACATTCTCACTGGCATATGTAACTCTCAGACTCTACTATTATTCTACACCATTTTTCCTTTGAACTCCAAATACAAAGAGCTATCAAATTCCCCATTTATGTAATCCAGTATGAACTAAAGCTGAGAGTGAAGTAACTATTTCTTAATGAGTACATTCACTTTGGCAGAAATTTTGACTGTCCACAACAGTATACCATTGTCTCCTTCATCTTTCCTGTGTTAAAATATTGACTAAAATTGCATTTTCTTCTCTATCTTGCAGTTAAGCATGGACATATATCTAGGTCCTGGCCAATGTGATACCAACAGAAATACATTATTGGAGCAGACGATAAGAACACGTTAAAGAAAGGAGTTCTTATCCTTTCTCCCTTCTGCTTTTTCTGATAACGTAGATATAAAGCTACAGTCTTGAGGGCACGTGTTTTACCTTAGTGAAGACATATGGGAAAGGACGAAGCAGTTGCGTTGTCACCAGCTATTCATAACCGATTAGATGTTAATGATTTTTCACATGAGAGGGAAATAAATTTCTACTTTTTATTTTTGAGTTTATGTATGGAAAGTCAAAACTGTTCATAGCTTACACTGAACAACAACAAAAACTGATTATTATTTGTTGGTTATCTTAAAAATAGGATTAAAATGTTCTATATATACTATTATTACTATTTAATAGTGTCCTGTACATTTGACTAGTGTAAATCTGTCCAACCATGGAACTCTAGTCGTATCCATGCTCCGAAACTAATCTCCATATTTAAGCTGTGTGACCTTGGAAGGATACTGAACTTCACTGGGATTTGTTTCCTCATTGTATCTCCAACAATGCATGCAAGCAACTCCTGTGTACTAACAGAAATCCTCTGATACATGTTGCTGCTGCTGCTTAGTCACTTCAGTTGTATCTGACTCTGTGTGATCCCACAGACGGCAGACCACCAGGCTCCTCTGTCCCTGGGATTCTCCAGGCAAGAATACTGGAGTGGGTTGCCATTTCCTTCTCCACTGATACATGTTCAGTCAGTTCAGTCCAGTTCAGTCACTAAGTCGTGTCCGACTCTTTGTGACCCCATGAATTTCAGCATGCCAGGTGATGTTGCTATTTTAAGACTTGGGAGAAAAGCCAAATGATGCTGACTCAAGTGAATTCTTGAACATTCTGAGCAAGCAAGTGAAGTTCCACCACAGTTCACACAATTCTAAATTATATTGATTCCAGGAAGTGAAGAAATATGTGGCTCTTCAAGTATTCTACCCTGAGGTAAGGTATTTTAAAAAACTAAAATGTTTTTACTGAAATGTAATTATTTTAAAGGATTTAAATATTTCTACTGAATTACTTTGCTATATACTTGAAACACAACACTGCAAATTAACTACATGCATATGGCGCACTAAGCGCGGCCGAGAGCTACCCCACGTCTGAAGTCTCAAGTCGGGGACAGCGGCCCAGAGTGCCAGGCTGCGATAGTGCAGGAAAGGCCTGGAGGAGCGACCCTGCATCCGAGGCCAGTGGCGGCCGGGAGGAGATACCCCATGTCCGAGGTCAGGGGCAGCCGGGAGAAGCCACCCACGCATGAGGCCAGGGCCTGCAGCCAGGAGGAGCAACCCGGGGAGCAGTGGCTGAGCAGGCACAGGAGGGCCTAGAGGAGCTATCCCATGTTGAAGGTCAGGAACAGCGGCAGTAAGGAGATACCCCTCATCCAAGGTAAGGAGCAACAGCTCTGCTTTGCTGGAGCAGCCGTGAAGAGATACCCCATGCCCAAGGTAAGAGAAACCCAAGTAAGATGGTAGGTGTTGCAAGAGGGCATCAGGGGGCAGACACAATGAAACAATACTCACAGAAAACTAGTCAATCTAATCACACTAGGACCACAGCCTTGTCTAACTCAATGAAACCAAGCCATGCCTGTGGGGCAACTCAAGACAGGTGGGTCATGGTGGAGAGATCTGACAGACTGTGGTCCACTGGAGAAGGGAATGGCAAACCAATTCAATATTCTTGCCTTGAGAACCCCATGAACAGTATGAAAAGGCAAAATGATAGGATACCGAAAGAGGAACTCCCCAGGTCATTAGGTGCCCAATATGCTACTGGAGATCAGTGGAGAAATAACTCCAGAAAGAATGAAGGGATGGAGCCAAACCAAAAACAATACCCAGCTGTGGATGTGACTGGTGATAGAAGCAAATCCTATGCTGTAAAGATCAATATTGCATAGGAACCTGGAATGTCAGGTCCATGAATCAAGGCAAATTGGAAGTGGTCAAACAAGATATGGCAAGGGTGAACATTGACATTCTAGGAATCAGCGAACTAAAATGGACTGGAATGGATGAATTTAACTCAGATGACCATTATATCTACTACTGTGGACTGGGATCCCTCAGAAGAAATGGAGTAGCCATCATGGTCAACAAAAGAGTCTGAAATGCAGTACTTGGATGCAATCTCAAAAATAACAGAATGATCTCTGTTCGTCTCCAAGGCAAACCATTCAATATCACAGTTATCCAAGTCTATGTCCCAACCACTAATGCTGAAGAAACTGAAGCTGAATGGTTTATGAAGACCTTCAAGACCTTTTAGAAGTAAAACCCTGAAAAGATGTCCTTTTCATTATAGGGGACTGGAATGCAAAAGTAGGAAGTCAAGAAACACCTGGAGTAACAGGAAAATTTGGCCTTGGAGTGTGGAATGAAGCAGGACAAAGACTAATAGAGTTTTGCCAGGAAAATGCAGTGGTCATAGCAAACACCCTCTTCCAACAACACAAGAGAAGACTCTACACGTGGACACCACCAGATGGTCAACACCGAAATCAGATTGATTATATTCTTTGCAGCCAAAGATGGAGAAGCTCTATCCAGTCAACAAAATCAAGACCAGGAGCTGA
Organism: Redunca redunca; assembly: GCA_006410935.1. NCBI lineage: Eukaryota > Metazoa > Chordata > Mammalia > Artiodactyla > Bovidae > Redunca > Redunca redunca. Next base: position 134,665 of record SJYQ01094253.1, on the reverse strand, counting down.
CTGTGGCTCAGATCATGAACTCCTTATTGCCAAATTCAGACTCAAGTTGAAGAAAGAAGGGAAAACCTCTAGACCATTCAGGTATGACCTCAATCAAATCCCTTATGATCATACAGTGGAAGTGAGAATAGATTAAAGGGCCTAGATCTGATAGATAGAGTGCCTGATGAACTATGGAATGAGGTTGGTGACATTGTACAGGAGACAGGGATCAAGACCATCCCAATGGAAAAGAAATGCAAAAATCAAAATGGCTGTCTGGGGAGGCCTTACAAATAGCTGTGAAAAGAAGAGAAGCAAAAAGCAAAGGAGAAAGGAAAGATGTAAGGATCTGAATTTAGAGTTCCAAAGAATGGCAAGAAGAGATAAGAAAGCCCTCTTCAGCGATCAATGCAAAGAAATAGAGGAAAACAACAGAATGGGAAAGACTAGAGATCTCTTCAAGAAAATGAGAGATACCAAGGGAACATTTCATGCAAAGATGGGCTCGATAAAGGACAGAAATGGTCTAGACCTAACAGAAGTCGAAGATATTAAGAAGAGGTGGCAAGAATACATGGAAGAACTGTTCAAAAAAGATCTTCACGACCCAGATATTCATGATGATGTGATCACTAATCTAGAACCAGACATCTTGGAATGTAAAGTCAAGTGGGCCTTAGAAAGCATCACTACAAACAAAGCTAGTGGAGGTGATGGCATTCTAGTGGAGCTGTTTCAAATCCTGAAAGATGATGCTGTGAAAGTGCTGCACTCAAGATGCCAGCAAATTTGGAAAGCTCAGCAGTGGCCACAGGACTGGAAAAGGTCAGTTTACATTCCAATTCCAAAGAAAGGCAATGCCAAAGAATGCTCAAACTACCGCACAATTGCACTCATCTCACATGCTAGTAAACTAATGCTCAAAATTCNAACAAATTGGACTTACAAATGCGCTCTTGGAAATGAACTCGTCCATATGTAGTAGGGGACCAATACTTAACTGGCCACACTGACTCTAATGTGCTACATTAAGTGGGGAGCAAAGGAACTAATGTGGATGCCTCAGTCATCCCAGCCACACCAGGGAACCTTCCCACACCTCTGGGTCATCTTCCTGTACTGTAAACGACATACAACTACCTCACAACCAAAGTGAGTGAAAATGCCAGAATCAATCCATATGTCAAGAATTAGAAAATTGCTCAGGCTTAGTATCTTTCTTTATATGTCTGACAATAACAATGAAGAATAGCTCTACTCTACATTTTGGAAGCTTCCACTGCAAAATACCATTTGATTTATCATAAAAGAAAAAAACCCACTCTGATTAGTGGGGAGGCTCGACATTTACTTCTTCCTTAGTTGTACCCCCAACCGAGGCCCTGAGCCTGCCATCCGGCCAATGCTGTAGCAGCAGCATGGAACATGGCAGGCTCTCTCTGCAGCCAAGCCGGGCCCTGTCGTGAGGTTCTCAGATTCAGGGACACCTAAGGCAAACAGCAATCATCCTATGGTTACCTGCAAGTCATTTTGTGGGTTCCAGTCTGAATCAAATATGATGCAGGTATCGGCAGCTGTGAGATTGATCCCCAGGCCTCCCGCTCGGGTGCACAGAAGAAAGACAAAGCGGTCTGAGTCTGGCTTACAGAACCGGTCGATGGCTGCCTGGCGCAGGTTTCCCCGTACTCGCCCATCAATTCGCTCATAGGTGTATCTGAGGGGACCCAAACGAACGAAAGCCCAGGCGTTAATCATGACTTCAGTGGAGAACAGGAAACAACGCAGGAAGCTGGTGACTAACGGCCTTACACCCCTCACTTCTACATATGGACCCAGTGTCACAGTCTAGAAAGAATCCCCCCCTCTCTGTATGCAGCAGGGCAGACACCTGAAACCGTGCTGCAGAATGTCCCCCCCTCTCAAAACAAACAGAAACCAAACCAAAACAAAAAACCAGCCACAGACTACAGAGGACTAGAGGAGCTGAAAACAAAATATCAATCCCCACTGCCTGGGCAAATTTACTCTCGGTGTTTCCCAATTTTCTTGCACTGAATCTAATCATAAGACCGGGAAAGAAAAATAAAAGCCTCAACCATCTTTCAGTTGAGCATGTAGCATGGAATCAGAGTTCGAATCAGGCTCTATCTGCTTTTGGATGGACTGAGAATGGGAGGAAGACAGTATGGACAGGCTGTCTTGTTATGTCTTGGTTGGTCATTTCTACCCTAACAGTTCCTCCAAGTTCTAGAAGCAGAAAGCAACGTCTCCAAGTTTATAGCTGAAACCAGGGTCTTCTGGGCAGCATGTTGCCAAGCACATAGGGAGAAATCACAAGAAAGGTTTCTGAGCTGAGTCAGGTTGGAAAAAAGCCAGAAGAAATTTTAGAGGAAAACAAAGTGAGGAGGTAAAATGGAAAGTTATTAAGAAGGCACATACCTGTGTGGAAAGTTAAGAAATAAAGGTGGGTAGCATTGTGTAGGAGAAGGTAAGACAGTAGTTACTTTGGGAGCCTAGAACCACCTTCAAAAAACCAGAAAGTACCTTTAGGATGGAGATCATGTAATTAGCACAGAATTAAAACAGTGCCAATCTGGGTAGCTGCTGAGTCTTATCTTTCCTTATTTACCCCTTGACAACGGACAAATTAATATGAGGATGCTACCCTGGGCCCAATTTTGACCAACAAGTAAGAACTGGTTGGTAAAGTATAAGTAATAGGAACCAAGTGAGAAAAGAATCAAGTTACCCTAGACTCCACCATAGCCAAGAATGTGAATCCTGATGAAAATCTCAGTAGCCCAGAATCTGGGAAACTGGATTGCTAAAAATTGAGATAAATGACTGGTAAGAGACTAAGGATAGATCCTCTAGGGGTAGACAGCTCTGGGTGGGGGTGGCTCTAGATAACTGAATTTGGCGATATAACCCTGCCTTCTTTGAAAATGAAAGTGTCAGTCGCCCAGTCACGTCTGACTCTGCAACCGCATGGACTATAGCCTGCCAGGCTCCTCTGTCCACAGGATTCTCCAGGCAAGAACACTGGAGTGGGTAGTGACTTCCTTCTCCAGGGGATCTTCCCAACTCAGCAATGGGACCTGGGTCGCCTGCACTGTAGGCATAATCTTTACCATCTGAGCCACCAGGGAAGAGGAAAATCCACATGAGAAATCACCCAAGGAAACACAGGGAGAGACACCAGACCGACTCAGGCTCAGAAGGGAAATGTACAAGGCAAAGAGCCAAGTCCAAAAAAACTGCCTTCCTTTCACAAAGCTATAGTGCACCCCTATCTGGAATTACAGGTGCAGATTTTTCCCTTTCTTCTTCTTTTTTAATGCAATTAATTTAAGAATAATATATGAGGCGAGAGAAGCAAATAAATAAATAAAACACAGTACAGGACTGTCATGAAGGTAGACTAAGGAGCTTCTGTTTACACTAAAAGCTAATGGTCATAAGTTAAATTCTACAAAACTACGAAGCCATTAGATGTATTATCATTGTTATTTACAACAGCCACAGCAACAATATTCACAGCAAGCTCTGAAGTGTCAAGCTCGGTGCCAGTTGCTGTGATACACGCATTCTATGCATCTTTATACTCGCTTCTTGTAATAATCCCGTGAGGTAGTTTCCCATTTTACATTTGAGCACACATCAAACACAAACAAACAAACAACCCCCAAAAGACAAAATGACCCTCACAAACAAAATAACCTGCTCAGTCACCTAGCTGGCAAGTGAGATCCATCTGACTCAGAGTCCACCCTCTTAGTCAGTTTGCGTAGTCAGTTTGTAATGCACCCTACATGTCAATGCAGCAGAAAGATTTCCCTAAAGACTTAGAAGAGAAAACTAAAGATAAAGAAGCACCTCTGGAAACCAGTTAATTCTAGTAGAAGGTGAGAACAGAAGCCTCTGATGACCCAATGCCCTGAGGGTCTGCACTGAGTCACTCCTACGTTTGGCTGTGTGTGTGATGCACCGGGCAGTGGAAGCAGCAGAGCACGTGGAGTCAGAAGGCAGGACTGAGAGCCAATTAAACGATGGCTGCCAGCGCCCCACCGTCACACATGTGTACAATCAGTGCTGCAGGCACAGAGGACTCGATGTTCTTTGACAAGACACCCCTGAAGCACCAGAGAGGAGCCAGATGCCCGAGGATTTGAGTGAGGCAGGGAACGAGCATCGTATTAAGGAGGCGGAGGAACCAATAAATAGTGATGATATGGTTCGGCAATCACCTAGGGAAAACATTCCCATAAAATTAGATAGTGTTTTGGCCAGAGATGATAGAACATAGTTTTAGAAACTGTCCAGGATGAGTGGAACATTACTTCTCATTTCTATCACTTACTCGGTTTTGAGGGAGTGTGCTCAAAGAACACAAAACTGCAGTAAAAATCCAGTGATGTGAGAGTTCAATTAAATCATTCCTCACTCCCCTGACTTCTGAGCCAGATCCTTTGGCTCTTGCCCACACCCCTGTATAAGTATGGCACAGAATTAAATGGGAACAAAACCAAACTGACAGCTGGCGTGGCGACGAGGCTCAGGAACAAAGAAAATCTTGAGGGCTAGTAAGTCTGAATGAGGAAATTACAGACATCATAAAATTTTCCACACCAAACATCGGTATAGTAGTTAACCCTCTGTGTCAACTGCGTTCTGAGTGAAATCCCTAGGAGTTGATGTGGCTCATCAAACGGTAATTCTGAGTCACTGTCAAACCTCAACAAGAAGCAGGTGGCACTCTGGAAAACCTCTGCGTGCTTGGGAGGGAGGGAGCGGGGGAAAGACACGCTTTTGGCACAACAGGAAATGCTGACCTCAGAAGGGCTGAAGGGAAATGAACAATCTCGTCTCCCAGCAATAACCCAGCTGGAAAAAATAAAGACTGGGAAAAAAAACCCCACAGCACAACCATTCTTGATTGCCATAAACATATAAAATTCTTACAACTAATCTAAATAAGAAATATGTGGGACTTGGCAACATGACACTAGGGGTCATGTTGGTTTGGTCACCAAGTCCCTAATACCTACAGAGGTCCCAGCACAAGGCTGGTACCTTATAAATATTTACCGAATCAACGGTGTATACAGAAGACCTGAGGGAATGCAGTGAATATCAAGTTCTTCAATGATGCAAAGATGTCAGTCCTACTCTACAACATGTGTAGAGCTGATCAAAATCTCAACAAATGGATATAGCTATACATAGATAAATGCAGATATGTAAACGTATAATCTTTTTTTGGTAGTGAGGACTGGAGTAGTAAATACATTAAAAAAGAATAAGTCTGAAGTTCATCTACAGTAACATTGAAAATATTAATTTGCAAATAACAATATTGCAAAGCAATAGAAATATTGATCAAAAGAATAGAAAGGTTACATATTACACCAATATATATAACATCTCAGTACATTTTATGGATAGTGTCTTATACAAATGGGGAAAAGATAAACTACTTAATAAACAGAAAATCAGACATATTTGGAAATAAATTAAATTAGACCCCATTAATGTCATTTACCAAAACTGTCAAGGACTGAAAACTGAAATGTAAAAAAATAAACCAAAGAAATCCAGTTAAAGGTTCTGAATTAACATACACATTTAACTCTTTTGTCTCCTCAAATGTTTAAAATGATAAGTAAAGGGATTTTTTTAAATGCATAATAATACTCTCCCCCAAATAAACTTACAAATAGAACACAAGAAGCTATAATAAAATTCTGGAAGTTGAAAAATAAATCAAGTGATACCTGACTCAAAGAAATCCCAGGTGAGAAATAGCCTAATTCAACATGGTAGAATATCCAAAGGGATCAGGCATTGGTGGCACTAGGCACCCCTGAAAGTGGGGATACAAAGAGTCTAAACCTAAGAGAACTAACTAGTTGAATATTTGCTGAAGTATCTACTGGCCTATAGATCACCCACCTGAGCCTTGAGAGCAAAAAAAGACCTGTAGCTTTCTCTACCGAGGAAATATCACATAGTAAAAGGCAGAGGTGTTATACTAAAAAACGGAAGAAGGAAAGAAACAGATGTGAAGACTCCCCTACCTCTCTCCACCCCTTCCCCACAAGGCAGCTCCAAGTCCAAATAAGTTCCCACCCTTTGGGCAGGAGAGAGGAAGAAAAGCATCCCAAAGCACTGACACTGGAGGCTTCTCGATGAAATGGTCCAGCTAGACGGACAGTGCTCACAGACGGAGAGGAAGGCAGCCAACACACTGGCCCACGTGCCCAGAGCTTCTCATCTCTGGATGGTACCTACCATCTGGCAGCCAAACCAGACATCTGAGGAAAGCCTCTGACCCGAAACACGAAGGCTTTGCTTCTGGTGTGGAGGGGCAAGGTCCTAACACACTAACCCTCCAGTAAACAACCACAAGACCCTGGCAAAATACAGAAACAAAACACGTGAACAGAAAAACCCACCTGAGAGTTAAGGAAAGCAAGCAGATTTGGGGAAACAACAGGAATCTGTGGTTTTGGCCACGGGGGGAAGCAGGAGTTATGGCAAAGGTGCAAGACAGCTATAAATCTTGATGAGAAGCCACTGTCTTTCTGGCCAGAGGCACCAAGGAAAGCAGTACAGGGAAGCTAGGACCACCAGAGAGTGACAGGGGGCCTTCAGAAGGGACAGAGATGGTGAACCCCAAACTCTGGGTATGGCACCCCATTCCAGTACTCTTGCCTGGAAAATCCCATGGACGGAGGAGCCTGGTAGGCTGCAGTCCATGGGGTCGCTAAGAGTCGAACACGACTGAGCGACTTCACTTTCCTGCATTGGAGAAGGAAATGGCAACCTACTCCAGTGTTCTTGCCTGGAGAATCCCAGGGAGGGGGGAGCCTGGTGGGCTGCCGTCTATGGGGTTGCACAGAGTTGGACATGACTGAAGTGACTTAGCAGCAGTAGCAGTAAGGGTCTGGTTGACCTCTGATGCACACACGCTTGGGGCAAGCTGAAAGCAGTCTGAGCTGAGACTAGACCTGCCAGATGCCAACAGCCTTTGCACTTTGAGACTCACCTACGTAACTGCCCCCAAATAGAAACCATCAACACCTCACAGCAATGTAACAGAATCCTGTATCTCCATAACAAAAATGTTCACAATGTCCAGGGGAAACATGACCCGTTCTCAAAGGAACAGACAACAGATGTCAAATCTGAGATGTTCTGATGCTCAGACAAGAACTTTAAAGCAGCTCTTACAATCATGTTCAGTGAAGTAAAGACATGTACACGATGAGTGGAAAGACAAGAAATGAGAGCAGAGAGACAACACATCACATGAAGAAACAGATGGAAATCTCAGAACTAAAACACAACCTCTAATATAGCGAAACCAATGGCATAATAAGCATGATAGAAAAGACAGAGGAAAAGAGTCAGTGAACTTGAAGACAATTCAAAACAAAAGGAGAGAGAGAGAAAGGACTAGGAAAAGAATAATAAAAAAAGAGAACAGAGCCTAGGGACTTAAAGGTCAAATATAGAGGTAACTGGAATCTCACAGGGAAACATAAAAGTAGGGCAAAAGGAAAAAAAAAAAAGAAAGAAATCAAAGAAATACTGACCAAAAGTTTCCTAAATTTGGTGAAAGATCTGCTTATGGATTTAAGGAGGTCAGTGAACTCTGCACAGGATGAAATCCACACATTATAGTCAAGCTGCCACAGACCGAAAATTAAAAAGAAAATCTTAGTAGAGTAAAAAAACACATTATATATGGGGGAACAGCTACTTAAATGACTGCAAAACTTCTCATCAGAAACCATGGGGGTGAGAACACAGTGGAATAGTAATTCAAAGTGCTGAAAAGAGGAAGAAAAAAAAAAAGCCAACCCAGAATTCTAATATGAAAGACAGAGACATCAACAAACCAAAAGAAAAAAATTTGACTTGAGGAAACAGACACTGTAGGAAGACTGAAAAATAAAAAATCTAGCATCATTCATCTCAAAAGGACAAGACACTGAGCCTGTGCAATAACCAGCTGAGTGCTATAAAAACTGAAAAATTACAGAAGAAAACTCAGAAATTAATGGTATTCTAGCAGAGGGAGACGGTGAAGGAAGGGAAGTCTGGTGTGCTACAGGCCATGTGGTCACAAAGAGTCAGATACGCCTGAGTGACTGAACAACAAAGCCAGAGGTACATAAAATGAGACGGGAAAGCAGAGGAAACAGAAAACCAGGTGATCAGTCCAGAAGGTTTGACACATGAATAACAAAAGTTCCACAAACTGAAAACAGGCCAGAAAGAAAGAATGAAAGATAAAATACAAGAAAACACCCCCTAGACCTGACCAAGTGTAATCTGCCATGGGAAAGACCGACAACACACACATCCAGTCCAAAGATGCCATACAAAACCTGGTTCACTGTCAAACGTCACAGCACCGGGACTGAGGACAGAGCAAAGCTTCGGAACAGAAAAGTCACGTCACACACACAGACCGGGAATTGGACAGGCTCTGAATTTCTAGACAATCCTGGGAACTGGAAGACAATGGACTAACACCACCTTCAAAACTCTGTGGGAAAATTATTTCTAGTCTACTCTCTCACATTCAGCCAAACGATTGCTCAACGGTGGGAGTAAACATTCCGACAAAGTCTCAAAACCCACGCATCATTCACCCCTTCGCGAGAGCTCTCAGAAGAGGTACAAAAGGGATTAGATTCGAGAGGAAAGGAAAAGAAAGCTGTCAGAGTGCTGAAGGCAGGGAGATCACGGATGGTGACTGAGCACCAGGCAGGAGCGGTAACTGGGCGGAGAGGAAGAGACCAAAGGCCCCGGGAGAGATGGCTCAGACATGAAGCTGAAGTGGCTGCACATAACAAAGGGAGATTCAGATGGCCACAGTAAAATCTGGACCTGAATTATAATGCGTATATTTAAAATTTCACACTTAATTAAAAAAAAAATTTATAGCTTCAGGAAAGATAAAAACCATGCAAGAAAGAAGCAGTAAACAGCGTACTACGTGGCTGAGCTGTAACACATTATTTACATAAGTCGCAACAAACACTATAAATAGTAATTCAACCCAAAGCACTGCATGGCAGGTTGGGAAGATGGGAGGACAGGAGGCACACAGGTGGAAATTGTGAGGGGCAGTGAAACAAAGGAAATATTCACCTTCCATAATGAGAACAGGTAATATTTAAAACTGAAAACAAAAAGAAATTGCAACTACTAACATTCTTTAAAGCTACAGCTATAAACACCAAAAGAAAACACATAAGGAGTTTAAAAGCTTCAGGTGAGGGGAAGCTGGGGGTATGTGGTGGTATCAGGAAATGCTATTTTTCATTAGGTCTAAAAGAATAATTTGCCATGTCAAATTATGTGCATGTATAACTTTGATGAAAACAAAAAACTAAATTAAGAAGAGAAAAGTAATGGTGGTATTAAGGCCAGAAGTCCCTGCTGGGTACAGAGTTGGGATGAAAAAACCACAAAAGAGTGAAAAGAAAAAAGCCATAAAAAAATGAAAAGAAAAAAACTTCAGACTATTTATATGATACAGTTGAGAGGTGAGAGAAGTCTTTTTAAGTATGTTAATTTAAGCATAAATAAGCCCTTAAGTTTATTTAAAGCTGTTTTAAGACTGGGAGATTATAAAATTTAAAACTTCTAAGAATAAAATAAATAAAAACCCACAGTCATAAAGAAAAAGTCAAAAGCAACACTGGGGAAGCATTTGCACCATATTCTTAACAAGCAATTTTTATAAATTAATTAATAAACAAAAAGGTAAAGAGTAACAGAAAATGGGAGAGCATGAATAAGCAATGCACAGAAAAGAAATATAAACAGCTAATATACATAAAATACATTCACTCCCATTCATAATAATAAGTATAAATTAAAACAGGAGACCATAATTTTGGCTTATTGAATTAGCAGAGACTAAACGGCAAAAACAGGATTGATCAGAGTATGAGGAAAAAAAAGAGCATTCTCATACAACATGAAAAGGGAGATAAAAGTGTCTTTCTAGAGGGTGTTTTGGAAATATGTATTAAGTGTTTTTAAAAATGTACATCAGAATTTATCCCAGGGAAATAACTGGCAACATTCACAGTGACCGAAAATGATATTCAGAGTTCCTAAAAATGTTGAAAAATTGGAAACAACCTAAATAAGAGAATATCATTCAAATCATAAAAACCATATTGTAGAAAAATAAAGCAAAAAACTCTATAATATATCAAATAAAAAGGTGAGTTACAATGTAGAATGTAGCATACGATTCCAATTCAAGCAAATCAACAACAAAACTAAATGTATGTAGGCACAAAGAAGAGACTAGGAAGATAAATGCCCAAGTATGAATGGAGTTTTGAGCTGGTGGTGGTATTAAAAAAGTATTGCTATTTTCAAGAGCAACTATAATACTTAGGTAATTTTAAAACAAAATGGGCAATAAGTGATAAAGGAGCTAAATAAAGAAAACGACATAAGAAGCAAGTATTCTGGCAATTCACCTAGAGTGAATTATTAAATACAAAACTGCTTTCTAGTTTTGATATATTCCTCAAAGAAAAAAAATAATGCAAGTCTCAAGAATTCTTTACCTAAAGATCTCCACTACAGGAGTCTGAGAAATTCTTTTAGTGCCTAATCCGATTTCAGAGAATTATTTATGTAACGTTAAAAGTGAGCATAACCCATAGTTAAGTTGGTCGTTTCCTTTATATTTTTTCTATAAATTCTCCTATGTTATCATGAGAAACAGAATCTTCAAAGATCAGAACATGTGGATTTACCATGATGACTATATAAAAACAAAGAGGTACTCTAAACCTACCAATGCCTTGGCTAATAGTTTCTAAGATTTTGAGAAGTCTTTTAACATCAAGAATAAATTTTAAAAATCCATTTGCCATCTTCAGATTGTTGGCGGATCCCAATGGCTGGAAATGGATTGATATGGTGTAATGTAACAAATGTAGTATCCTCACAGAGCCCAAGCAACCCACATGATACCCCAGGCTTTTCACCTGCATGAGTAATGGAACCTACGTTCAAGGAATTAGAGGAATACAAACAAGAAAATAAACAGGGATGCCATAGCTAATGTGTCATAAAACCTTAGAGGGTTGGCTGAGAAAAAACATAAAGCATCCCCATGTTCAACTGTCAGCTGGTGCTCTTTTAGCAACTTGATATAGTGATGGTTTCCCGGGTTTATTTTTCTCTTCACGGGGTGGGAAGGGGGTTGAGGGGGTAGTAAATACACTATTTTCTTAACCTTCTGTAATGCTATTTGAACTCTGTTTCTTAAGAAAATATAAATAAATATGCAAAATTTATTTTTTAAGCAAAGCAAGGGCTCCTATCATAGGAAATTCACTCTCAAGACACTTAAACCTGGTCATAAGATTCAACTCTGAATTTCAGCCTATCTTTTAAGAGAAGATTCCTTTTCTCTATTTTCTAGTACATTTTTGTTGTTAAAACATAATTTCTCAATGAATCAAAAAGGTGACAAAGAAAAGGAACTGCCTGCAGCACCTGATGCCCAGCTCTGACACAAGGCTCACCTTCTCTGGATGAGATAATCCTCCAGGATATCGAGACAGCGCACCATCTGCGAGAAGATGAGCACTTTGTGGCCGCCAGCGATCAGCTTAGGGAGCAGTTTATCAATCAGCACCAGCTTCCCTGCAGCCTGGATCATGGCCTGCAGCTGAAAGTCCGGGGCATCGGGGCTGTGGGTTTTCCGGAAGTCCTCCAGAATTTTCTCCTCTGCCCCTGAAAAAGGATGCAACAAAAGTATTCTTTGAACAATCTATATGGGCAAAAGCGACTTTCTGTTTGACAGAGCCTAGAAGAAATTGAATGAACTCTTAGGTCCCAAATCAACAGCCCGTGAGGCAGTGTGGTGTGTGCGTCCCTGGTCCATGCCCTCAACCACGGGCTCTACAGTCAGGGCACGACTGTCCTTCAGAGAACACAGGTGACTTGCTCTCCTGGGAGTCTGACCAGGTAGAGAAAGGATCTGAAATACCAAGCTGACTCAGGCAAGTAAATAAACCTTCACAGGAAGTTGACAAAAAGGAACTTCCCTGGTGGTCCAGTGGTTGAGAATCCACCTTCCAGTGCAGGGGACGTGGGTTTGATCCCTGACCCTACATGTTGTTGGGCAACTAAGCTTGCACACCGCAACTAGACAGGCCCACGTGCTTCAACTACTGAGCCCATGCCCCACAATAAGAGAAGCCTCCGAGTACCCCAACTAGATAAAGTCTGTGTGCTGCAACAAAGACTCAGCACAGCCTAAATAAACAAAGAAAAATTTTTAAAGCGGACAAAAAGACATACCTCTTGGACATAAACACTAGCGACTGGCAAGCCACGTTTGGATTTAAAATTTGATCAAAAAGTTTTATTAAAAAAAAAAAAGCTTCCAACGTGTTCTCTATCCAGTACAGTTAACTGTTAATTTATCTGCAGAGTTTTAATCTCACTGCGCCATGATCGCTCTTTCAACGAAGTAAGACATCTCCCTGATCCCAAGTGGGAAGTGTGGGCCAGACTGCAGGCCCACAAAGGACAGCAGTCAGACTCATCATCTGTCTTCTGATGGGCACAGAACTGGTTCAAAATGGGGCTCTGTGTACTCACTGGCCAGATCACTGATGCAGATCCACTGACCTCTTTGAACCTCAGTTTAATATTTAGTAAAAAGATCAGAATTCACACCCAAGTGTTTCATGGGGACGTGATACACAAGCTGGAAAGGCCTCCGCGCGCCCCCGCTTACCGTTGATCAGGTAGGGGTGGTTGCAGCACTTCCTCAGCTCCATCATGGTGTTGATGAGGTTGGGCATGTTGTGCTGGTTGGCCCCCTTGGTCAGGAAGGAAAAGTTCTTCTCCAGGATGGCACGGTAGTACTTTTTCTGGATATTGGTCAGCTCTACTTCGATGATTGTCTCTTGCTTGGGAGCGAGGTTCTTTTCCACGTCATCTTTCAGCCGCCGAAGCATCATCGGTTTGAGGATAGACTGCAGTTTCTTCACCTGGCCAGGGAAACGAGACCTGTTTACCTGCCCGGAACCCCATTCAGTAATGGTTACTGGGGTGATTCCAACCTTTGTTACAGTCTCTTGAGCATCTAATCACAGAACTGAAGCAGCTGACTAAATGTAAGATCAAGCCTGATGCCTGAACATAGGAGCTTACAAAAGGACTGAAAGGAAAAAAGGGATCTGGTTTTGATTCACAAGCAATTACTGAGAACTCATGTGGGAACCTTATAAGATATAAAGGGAGAAAGATACAAAAGACAGGACCTCTTCTCCAGGATGGAGAAAACAAACCTCTCTCTCTGACATGCACTTGTATGGAGCAATTGGCTGAGGAATATTTTCAGCCATGTTAGGAGGCACAAGTGATATATTACAAGGGGAAGATGTATATGCTAAAAGAACAGAGTAAGAAGCAGAGGGAATCTGGGGGTGGGCCAAATGGATGAAGGTGGTCCAAAGGTACACACTGCCAGTTATAAAATGGGTAAGTCCCGGTGATGTAACAGACAGCAAAGTGACTACAGTTAGTAATACCATACTGTATATTTGAAAGTTGCTAAGAGTAAATCTTAAGACTTCTCATCACTAGAATAATATTTACATATGTATGGGGAGGCAACTAGATTTATTGCTGTGATAACTTTACTATATACTACTATATCACTTTACTATACTACATATATTGAATTGTTACAAAACACATCTGAAACTAATATAGTGTTGTACGTCATTTATATCTCAATAAAAAAAAAAAGCAGAGGCAATCTGGAAGTGGATTCCTCTCATATCTAAATAAAAGCAGCCAACAAGTTTGGAGGTAGTGACATACACAGGGAATGCGGTAAGGTGACACCTCCCACTCCATCAGGCAAGCTGTCATCTCAGGGGCACTTTGAGCCTGACAGTCTTCTTTGCTACGATTTGTGTGTTCTTGCCCTAACTGACCAGGCCTGGACAGCAGATCTCTATGCACTTGACTGCACTGGCAAGATGACTTACTCAGTCTCCCAAGAAGACGGCAGAGCTGGGATTCAAAGTCAAGGTACCTGAGTTCACCCTGAGCTAAAACCTGAGACCAGTAAGATTAATGCTGGTGGGAAAGTAAGAGGCAAGTGCAAAAGATCAAGTTATAAAGAGCTGTTCAAAAATTTCAAAAGGGTAGATTCTGCACAAATAAGCTGTGGGTTGTGCCAATGCTTCCTGCTGAAATAAAGTGATTTCTAGAGAGTTTGATTTAAAGGAGTTACTGGAGCAGGTTTTAAACAACAAGGAATAGACTTTACTTTGTAACCAGATGCTTTCTAAAACTTCTATTTACTGGGATTCAAAACATACAGACATTTGGGGCCATTTTTGTGGCTTTTCCCTAACAAACCCCAATCTTCAATCTAATCCATTTAATGAACGCTTTATTTTAGCAACCACGGAACTTAGGTATGTAATCCCCCACAGGGATAAGGAATTACTATGTAAGAACCCAAAGGGGAAAGACACAGCTAGGGACTTGTTAAAAGACAGGGACAAAGGCCAAGTCTGCCACATGCTGGGTTCAGCGTTCGCCCTTCACTTGGTTCGTACCTTGAATCATTTAGAGTATACTATATGCCAGACACAGTGCTGGTCAATACAACAAACACAACTTGGGAGGAGATGTGGGCCTTGTCCTCAAGGAGGTCATTGTCTAGGAAGAAGAGAAAACGCATACCACAAAATAAGTGCAATGGGAGAAGAGGAAGCATTTGTAACGGTCCAAAAATGGAGAGAGGGCTGGAGTTGGTTTTGCAAAGATCAATAGATACTGCAAACGTCGAGAAGGGGAATGAAGTTTGATTACTCACTGCTCTCAAAGTCTGACTCGTCGCTGAAGTAGAAACAAACAGATTGGAACCACAGCGTGTACTCTCGACATCTGTTAGTGAAATTCCCAAACTTTCTCCATTCCCAAATTCTCTGCCCCAACCCACTCTCATGCCACTGCTAGATTAATTTAGCAGAACTAATTGTGTCGTTGCCACGATCAAAGCCTTGCATTGCTTCTCTAATGCCCACCAAATCCTTCAACCTGTCTTTCAAGATGTTCCCACAATACAGTGCTAAACTCCTCCGGCTTCATACTCCACAGTTCATCTCCAGCTCAGGCAGATGATCCCTTACCACTGAATAAATTCCATGGCTGCTGCTGATTGCCTTTTTTTCCCACGCAAAGTAGTCATTATCACCTCTCTCTCTGCCTAACGAAAACTTACCCACCCTTTAAAGTTTATTCTCCAACTGTACTCTCTCCAGGCACTTGTTCCGAAGTCCTAACAGATGTGACCTTTCTTGCCTTTAAAGTCCTCAGCTCTGTACATTGTTCCTCTTGTGACCCTTACACCTGTCTGCCTTATTTCTGTAATGTCCAGTGGAGATTCCTACACACTGTAGATAGATATTTATTAATGTTGGTTTGTTTCTAAACAGCTTTGAGTCCAATAAGCTAGACTCAGGACCACATCTTTGAAAACAGGAAATTGAGTTGATCTGGACAAAACTGGACTGACCAACTACTCTAGTGTACACCTGCCTTCTGTTCCTCACTATCTGTGTATTTGGTTGTACTCAAGAAAATGAGCCTGGAAACATGTTGCAGGTAGTGGAGGAGGAAGGGCGAAGGATGAAGGAAGCAGAGGAGGAGGGAAGCATGGCCCTGAGGGCAGACGATGAACAAAATCACTGAAGTTATTTATACATGAGATTAGTGAAAGCAAGAGGCTGGAGATTAGGTATTTTGGATGCTGATTCACTTATTGTTTGGATAGAAACTGCTAATGATCAGTTGATCCTCCTCCACATAAATTAAATAAAGGAGGTGATGCTCATTTTACCAGGGGTGTGAGAACTGGCTAACTCCTGTCCCCATGGTGACTTTGATTTTCCCTTGATGGTGAAGGCAGCGATCACCTTGACTCCTCCAATCCTTCAGGCCCCTATTTACCTGCTCCTCTGTCTTCAGATCTCCAAACTCCTCCAAGAAAGCAGTCTCCGAAGGGAACTGTGATGGCTCCAGGAAGTTGAGCAGACTGAAGAGCTCCTCCACCGAGTTCTGCAAGGGCGTCCCCGTGAGCAGCACCTTATGCTCCTGCACAGATTCACGGCACGGGGAACAGGTCTGAGCCGCTGAGACAGCAGGTTTGGGTGGGAAAGGGACGCCAGGGCCTCTTGGGCTCAATTTGGGGGCAATTTTGTTTTTGCTTTTATGACAACATTGAGTTATAATATCAACAAACAGATCAACCTTCCTTTCACATCCCTGAGTCCAGCAGCAATTCCATGTTAGTTAAAATACCCATTCACTCATTCACATTCTAGAGGGCCTGCTAGCCACAGACTGGGCACTGTGCCAAGGCAGTAATGTTCAAGGCTATCATCTTTGGTACCAGATCATTCAGGGACCTGGAAACAAGCCAAAACAACTTACATTTCCAGGTCACAAATACCATGGTACTTAAGATGCCCCTGGGTCCCTCTGGGAGTCAATCTGTGGCAAAGGTCAAATTGCTGACCCAGTTTATAACAACAACAACAAAAATTTGATTCCTGCACCATCGGAGCTACAAAGGGCAAGAAGAAAATCTAGGGTAAACAGATGGTGCACAAGCAAGCTGCATGCAGATGGCTAAAGAACGCTTCCTCCACCGTGAACAGGAGGGTCTGTGTTTACAGAAAGATCTCGCCAACTCTCACCAGGGCCATGAGCTTCAGGCCCTCCAGAAGCTTGCAGTTCCTGTTCTTCAACCTGTGGGCTTCGTCGATGATCACACAGCTCCAGTGAATCTTCTTCAGCTCTGGGCAGTCTGCCAGGATCATCTCAAATGTTGTAATGACAACATGGAACTTGAAGACGCCTGACAGGGGGTTTCCCTGAGGATGACACAAGCAAAGGCAGAGCTTTACACATGGCTGGAGAATGCAGCTACCGGGTTACAAGCTGGCCTGGAGAAGGGGGCAAGATAGATGGTCGGACCTAGGTGAGAGGCCAGTAAGCACAATCTTCCTCTTTGAGAAGAGAAAGAATAGGAGAATCAAACCAGCTGTTTCGACAAGAGAGAGATCGCGTTGATTCAAAGAAACAAAAATCAAGATAGTATGTACCCCATAAAAGCAAGATGATAAGAGTATGGAAGGCCAAGCAAGGAAGTTTTTTGTTCATTACTTGCCATGATAAGGAAAGCTGATGGGTGTTGATCCACATGTTCCTAGCCAGCAGGTGGTCTAAACCACGCAGAGCTTGAATGCCCAAAGAAAACCCTCTTTGCTAGTTTTCAGGTAGAATTAATTTCACCTTGTAACTTGGGTTCTAGAACAGATTCAACATCATGATCCTGATTCACCTGGGACAAGTGCTATCAGGCAGGACATACTTTTGTCTTTCTGTTTGTCTGTGTGCTACCATCACATTTAAAAAGCAGAGCTGCGTCACATTAGAACACATCTTAAATTTCTCCTGGGTGTCTCCTGCTGCCTGTGAAAACTATGGTATGAGGCCTGCCTCTCCTGTGACTGCATTCATTTAATTTTTACCTTCTTTATGAAGACCAATGCCGAGGACAAGCCTATAAGGATACTGAGCAAAGTGCTTATACTTAACAAAATCTTTCTGCAAAATCCTGCTGTGCTTTAAACTATTTGTTTTCTCTTTATCCTTAACCTCAAATCCGTTAACCTCCTCTCTCTCCAAACTCCCTGGCTGAGGATCCTTCCTTTGTTTACAAATCCCTCTGCTCACTGTCTTCACTGAGCACATCACAATTCAGATAAAATTTTCTGCATGTAAAAGCAACTTCGTAAGCCAACCAAGAAGCCAAGCTTTCGGTGTCCTAAAAAGAGCCTCTGGTGTATGTCAGAATGGAAAGTGTGCCCTTCAGTTCTGTGTTTTATCACAGATGAAGTTACCAGGGATGAGTGAGACGTCTGCCTCAATAAGTACATGACTCTACAGAGCAAGTCAACAGTAATTCCATGCAGGGCACTGAACTCTGGAAGACAGGGGTAGAGAGGCTGTTGTGACCCCTGACGGCAAGCTGTCCCTGGATCTCCGCGATGCGTGGAGGGCTCACCTGTGCGTCTCTGTACACCATCTCGTACTGCTGGATCATCTGCCTGCTGATCTGGCTGCCATGGTACACGATGGCATTCATCTCTGTCCACGTTCGGAACTCCCGCTCCCAGTTGGTGATGGTGGAGAGGGGGGCGATGATGAGGAAAGGGCCGTGGATGCCCCTGAGGAATATTTCTGAAAGGAACGTGATGGACTGGATGGTTTTCCCGAGGCCCATCTCATCGGCCAAAATGCAGTTTTTTCTGCAGAGTAAGAAACAGACCATTCATCGTCAACGTCGGAAAGAGGCGGAGGTTGGTTACAATGAAAAAGATACTACAGAAGCGTACCTTGACCTGTACGGTCATCGGTGGAGGTTTTATCACCATTTTCCAGAGATGCAACTGAGGCAAGCTTCCATTATCGTTATTTACACCCTGCCTACTTCCAGAAGGGAGCTATTGCAACTTGTGAGAAAATACAGGGGATGCATCCATTCAAATGGAAACTAAAGACACTAAAAATTAAAATGATAGTGCGGCAAGGAGAAGATGACAAAATGCCTCAAATCCACGCCAGTTCTCTACCTAACAAATGGAAGCTGAGGCAAAAACAAAAACACAAGTCACACGATTCTTATCGTCTATCATCTGTGTTACCAAAGGACAGACTTTCAACTCCTACCCTAACTTCTGTGTCAGAGTGAAAACGCTGGTCTCTTGCGGTGACCCAGAATCACGGACTGCACACAGTGGTCATCTCTGAAGGTGTGGCCCCTGTCCAGTCTCGCTCATCGCTGCATAGGTGGGCAACCCCA
This sequence comes from Redunca redunca, assembly GCA_006410935.1. Classification (NCBI taxonomy): domain Eukaryota; kingdom Metazoa; phylum Chordata; class Mammalia; order Artiodactyla; family Bovidae; genus Redunca; species Redunca redunca. The sequence continues at coordinate 115,725 of SJYQ01094253.1, read as the reverse complement.
GACCTGCTGTGTTTCAGTGAGCTATGCCCTGAGTCCCACTGTGAGTGACAGAGACAAGGCTGGAACACAGGGCTCCAGAGCGCCAGCTGGGCATGTGCTCCCCTCCATGTGGTCTTTAAAATCAATGTTAGACTGTTAATAAGAATGTTAACAATTCTTATCAACCCTAGAATGCTAATAAGATCTTAACCCATCTTTCTCAGACGTCATCTGCTTCGACTAGATTTTGACAGGGACTGAAGCTCAGGGTTGAAAACGACAAGTCAAGGCCATTCATGGCTCACAAACAGATGGTGGAGTTGGGACTAGAATGCAGATTCATTCACCTTTAGAGCCAATTTGTGTTAAAGACTTGGGAGATAAAAACACAGTTTTAAAGGATCTTTGGGGTTTTGTTTCATTTAGGTTGAGCCCAACCTTCTGGTTAGACTGACAAAGGAAATAAAAGAACAATGTTGATGACATCTAAAGATCATTACTCTCTGGTCAGAGAAAGCAAACCAAACCAAATCTGACATGAAAAACTAAAGTCCTGGTAGGTCTGATGTACAGAGATCACCCACTAAACTGACGGCCCCACTGCACTCCACCACTCTGCTATTGCCCCTCTACGCAGGCTAAGCCCACCATCTCCTTCCTGGCACAAACGTTTGGTAGAAAGATCAGCCCTGAAGACAGGACTGGTTCTGGTTCCACACCTGTTATACCAGTTAAAAAGAAGCCAGTTCATCCCCTCCAGCTGGTACTCCCGGAGCTGGTTACTGTTCTTATACTCTCGCGACTTCTCAAGTTTCTGCCAGGAGTCTGAAGCGGGTCGCTCCTAGGGGAGGGAGGGCAGAGAACACAGGACACAGAGCGATGTTTCAGGAGCACGGTGTGGAGAGGGATGCAGGGGGGTGATGGGGAAGGTGGCGAACCTCACGACGCCATCCTAGAGCTACCTGAAAACTGCAGCTGCTATCTTCTGACTGACGAGCAGGCCCTGTATTTTCTAGATTTCAGCAGATTACACTAAGAACACCTCTATAAAATTTGCAAGCAATTAATGAAGAAGAGAAACAGATTCACCTAAAATCTTGGTTAAGTGTTTTATTGCTTTACTGAGACTCTTAGAAATCACTCCCACTTACATTTTAATTTCCCTACAAGCCAGCACCAAGGTTTTTAGTTTTCTAGAGATAGAATTTTTTGGTTATTTGTCCCTGTGGTATCAGCTCAGGAAAGTACGGTGGGTCAAATATTTTGTTGATGAGTTTCTAAAGCTAAAAAGCCTGTATAATCGAAATTATAAATTCCTTAAATTCTCCATAAATGTAACAAACAGCAATCTTACTGCTGTTTTCGATATGAAACACCAATTTCTAAATGTAACTGATCTGTTTATATGAAATGCCATTTTTATCATATATTAAGTTCTAATATATCCAGGGTCTTCACTCTATTCCACTAAACTGTCTCACACTGCAGTAAAATCACGCTTCTGAATTACTACAGCTCTACATCTGATGGGGAACGATTTTTCAAAAATGTCTTGGCTATTTTTCAATTTACTATTCTCTGCAACTGTAGAATCAATGTCAAATTCCCTTAAATTTCTATTGGCATTTCTAATCTGGGGAAATTTAAAATTTTTAAGTATTAAGTCTGCCCATCTAAAAACTTTGTTTATTTAGGTTTTAATTATTTGGACATAGATTTGATTATTTTGCTTCTAGACAAATCGAGCCCCTAGACTGACACTTTTAAGGTCTCAAAAAAAAAAAAAAAAAAAAATCTTAGCTATGCCTGTAGTTACATAGAGAATTTTGAGACTGCAGCTTTTCTAAGTGCAATTTTAGTTTGGGAGTTTTACTTTGGGGTATTACAGAAAGTTTACTCCTAAAACATGTTATTATCTAAAACTAAGCCATTTGCATGTGAGTTTAATAAAATATATGGCTTCCCTGGTGGCTCAGAGGTTAAAGCGTCTGCCTCCAATGCGGGAGACCCGGGTTTGATCCCTGGGTCGGGAAGATCCCCTGGAGAAGGAAATGGCAACCCACTCCAGTATTCTTGCCCAACCCACTCCAGTATTCTTGCCTGGAGAATCCCATGGACTGAGGAGCCTGGTGGGCTGCAGTCCACAGGGTCACAAAGAGTCGGACATGACTGAGTGACTTTACTTTACTTTAATAAAATATCCCCAATCATATTGTATCATTGATATACGGAGGTAAATATAATGGTTCAATCTGTCCAGACTACTGAAAGTGTGGAAACTTTCAGAAACTTACATACCACAACTTAATCTACAAAATTACGCTAGCTGTAGTTAGGCTAAGCTCCTTGAAATACAACTCTGTTGAATATTACTATCAGCACATAGGTACAAGGTGCTTTTAGAAAGGTTGCTGCTGCTGCTGCTAAGTCGCTTCAGTTGTGTCTGACTCTGTGCGACCCCACAGATGGCAGCCCACCAGGCTCCCCCGTCCCTGGGATTCTCCAGGCAAGAACACTGGAGTGGGTTGCCATTTCCTTCTCCAATGCATGGAAGTGAAAAGTGAAAGTGAAGTCGCTCAGTCGTGTTCGACTCTTAGCGACCCCACGGACTGCAGCCTACCAGGCTCCTCCACCCGTGGGATTTTCCAGGCAACAGTACTGGAGTGGGGTGCCACTGCCGTCTCCGTTTAGAAATGTAAGGGAAAACAATTTATTATGTCAAAAAAAATTTTCAAGAGAAAGCTTTTAAGCCAAGATGTTCTCATATAAACTCTCTTGCTCTGTTCCCTTAAAGAAATTACGTCCATATCCCCTAGGAACCATTCAGCCTGGCTTCCTGAAGCTCATGTAACTCATTTTAATGGCACTCTACCCGACACTATGGGGAGACTTTCTGGAATGCTCCTCATCTCTAGAGACCGAAGGGGTTCACTTTTAGCATCACAGATACTGCAGAATAGACTTTCACTGCAGGTTTCTACTTTGCTGTCCTGGTAGCACTCCAGATACAGGGGCAGCACACACTGATCCACTCCCTCCTCTGGGTCTTTCTCCCTTCTCCAGATTTCAGTTTTACATCACCTACTGCCCAGGAACTTCAGCAATCTAAGGATGAGACTTGAAATCAGCTAGAAGTTTCCGATGCCTAGTCTGGCTGGCTCCTCAGTGGCATCACAGACGACAAGCAAGCACCTACTCTAGGGCTCCAAAACCTTCAGTGGCTATTATTAAATTCAAAAGAGAATTGATATTTGGAGTCTCCAAGGTGGGTCTTGACTATTAAATGACTGCTACTCTCTTTGCAAAGTCGTTACTGACACTCATGTCTCACTCTCCCAAAAACAAGCAACCAATTTTTAACCAAAAACCTTTTACGGATAGGATGTCCTAGTCATAAAGACAAGCGATACAAAAACAACAATAAGGAACTGGATGACAGTTTTTCATATAAAAGCGTGATTTTTGGGGGGGCGGACAAGATTTCCTGGTGGCCTAGTAGTTAGGACTCTGCACCCCCACTGTGGGAGCACAGATTTGATCCCTGGTCAGGGAACTAACACCTTGCACACCATACAGTGTGCCCCCCCAACCCCCCCCC
>SJYQ01094253.1:0-112076 GCA_006410935.1 Redunca redunca | reverse complement strand
ATTCTTTTCCCAAGTTAGTTACACCTTCAGTTCAGTTCAGTTCAGTCGCTCAGTTGTGTCCGACTCTTTGCGACCCCATGAATCGCAGCATGCCAGGCCTCCCTGTCCATCACCATCTCCCGGAGTTCAATCAGACTCACGTCCATCGAGTCCGTGATGCCATCCAGCCATCTCATTCTCGGTCGTCCCCTTCTCCTCCTGCCCCCAATCCCTCCCAGCATCAGAGTCTTTTCCAGTGAGTCAGCTCTTCGCACGAGGTGGCCAAAGTACTGGAGGTTCAGCTTCAGCATCACCTTAACTGAGCTCTATCCCAATTCTGCCTCTTTTTAATTACTAGGAACCCTGTGACATTTCTGCATCTTGGTGGTAATAAGCCACAATCAGAAAAACTAACCAATTCAACACATATGGAAAACTTATGGTTTCTCTGCCAAGTCCTAGGGATCTTTTGATAAAGGAGAGTTCTTCCCTTTAAGAGTATTCTGAGTAAAAGCAAAGGATAAAACCAAAGAAAAGAGATCACTGATGAAGAGATAAGAAACAGGAAACAAAAAAGATACCAACAACTTATGGAGCTTCTTTCCCAAGCCAGGCATTTCTTACACCTTCTATCTTACTGATCCCACGTGATAGCCATACACCAAGAAAACAAAGCTCATAACCAAGCTTCTTAAATGTCACATCCATCCAACTAGAGCCCAGACCTAAAGCTGACCCAGTGCTAGCAAAGTGTGATGTGGGCAGAAACATACTCTGAACCCCAGTTCCAATGGGCACAACCCACAGTAAGATGCCACAGAACCCACTCGGGAGAACTGCCTGGGGGACACCCCGGATCATCGCGTTGCAGGAGACACCAGAGAGTGGCGCGGGTACGTTACCACGTGCTTAATTTCGGGGAGCGCTTGCAGAGATTCGAATTCCTTAACTTTGGCAGGGTCCACGTCCTCCTCCAGCTCCCAGGTGCTCTCTTCGTAAGGCAATGAGCACCACTTCACCAGGTAATGCGTCACCTCCTGGAGGCAAACGGGAGAGGCGCTTACGTTCTTTCCACTATGTTAGAGCAATCGACTCTGAACTGCTGACCTCGGAAACCCTCCCTATGATACAGCACACAAAGGCCATGAAAACAGAGGCCACGTGTTGACAAAACAAGCAAAACTCGAGACAAGCAAGGAAGACACTTCAGAAGAGTTAAAACAGAAACACCCACCTCTCCGGTTTCTGCATCCTTGGTATGGGCCACCTCTAAGATGCGATCGACCTCCACATAGTCTGGGTTGAACAAGTCTTCGTCAGGCTAAGGCAAACAGGAAAGAAGACCTAAGAAATGACTCCCTTCCTGCCAACCCAGCACCCAGTGTTTTATCTTTAAGTGATCCCCCCAACCCTGGGCTCTATCGGGGAATGCAGAATGAAAAGGTCTGCTTGAGTTTAATTAGGTCCCATTTGTTTATTTTTATTTCCATGACTCCAGGAAGTGGGTCAAAGAGGATCTAGGTGCAATTTATGTCAAAGACTGTTCTAAGCTGTCCTCTAAGAGTTTTGCAGTTTCTGGCCTTACACTGAGGTCTTTAATCCACTTTGAATTTATTTTTGAGTATGATATTAGAAAGTAATCTAACTTCATTCTTTTATATAAAAGAATGCCCAGTTTCCCAAGCACTACTTATTGAAGAGGCTGTCTTAGAACACTGTAAAGCAATTACATTCCAATAAATTTAAAAAACAACAACAACAAAAAGGTTTGCTTAAATAAGTCAACTCACCAACTTTTCTCACTGTCCCCAAATCCTGCCCTTCAGGACTACATTTAAAGGCACAACCACACCTTCCGGGTTGCACCACGGGTAAGGATTTCCTATTGGTCATTTCAATGCGTGCATGCTAAGTCACTCAGTTGTGTCCGACTCTTTGGACTACAGCCTGCCAGGTTCCTCTGTCCATGGAATTCTCCAGGCAAGAACACTGGAATGGGTTGTCATGCCCTCCTCCAGGGTTATTAAGTACTGAGCAAAAATAAGCACAAAGAGGATTTCCAGAGATAACCCACGGAAATCCGGAATGTTTCTTTTTCTTCTTCACACCAATAACAGTTAATAACTGGATGGATGCACGAGGGAAGCTTCTGGGGACACTGATAACGTTCCATTCCTTGATCTAGGTGGTGGTTACATAGGAGTGTTTATTTTGTAAAAGTTCATTGAGCTGTACTCTTAGGACTTGTTTACAGTTAAATAGACCACGCTTCCCGCCCCCCCCCACAAAGTGCACCTATAAGAACAGTAATAAGCAAGATTTAGAAATATTCAGTGTGTGCGCAGTGCTTTCATGTAAGCCTCTAAACTACCTCATGAGTAGCAAGTGCTGTAAATACTTCAGAGATGAGAGAACTGACTCAGAGAGGTTAAATATGTCTTGTGGCCAGGGTTGCAAAGCCACGTGGACCGGAGGAATGCTTACCCAGGTCTGTCTTGCCCAGAAGCCCTCCTCCAAATTGCAGGGGTGTTCTCACTGCCCCTTAAGGTGGAAGGCACTTTAGGAGCTATATAGTTTCACCTTCCAATCTACACAGGAACACTTCTTACAGCAACCTTGGCAAATCCACCCTCGGATTCAATTACTCCCCTGTTCAGGAATTTATTGCCCTGAGACCTGACCCATTGCCAAGACAGCTTTACCTCTGCCTGTTCAGTAGTAGCATCACAATCTTTATCATTATCACTATCAAATTACTGCCTAATTTTCCTCCTGGAACTGTGACTCACTGGAGTGAACTGCTTCCGCTGCAGAAGCAGTAGCCAAGTGATTCTCTCCTCTCTATCTGAACATCTCCCAACCCCAGGTGTTCAATGTTCTTCAGATGCCATGTTTCCAGATCCTCGGTGATGCAGAGAGCTGACCTCTGTGGAGCAGTGACCGTGGGCTGGGCACCATGCTAAGCACTTTCATTACCACTGTGTCATTTAATCCTCCCAGGTATCGTGAGGGTTAGGAGGATTTCTGATTTACGAAAACAAAGGATGCTGAGTCCAGAGGAGTTATTCAGTTGGCGCAAGGACGTTCAGCAGTGCGTGGACACCTGTGGGTGTGGGTGTTGGGGGGCGCCAGCACTGGGCATCCACTGCCCACCTTTGCTCTCGATCACTCAGACATGCTTCTGCCCACTGTTAACAGTCCTCCCCCAGTCCTGCCCCAGCTTTACAAAGTCTCTCACTGAATCCTAGTACCCACATCAGCACAATACTCAGGAGAGAATAGAGCGTGGCAGGCAGGGTGCCATTTAGGATTACTGGCACCTTTTAAGCCCACCCTACTCTTGCTGTTGTTGTTCAGCTGCTCAGTCACATTCGACTCTTTGTGACCCCAGGAAAGCCCACCAGGCTTCTCTGTCCATGGGATTTCCCAGGCAAGAATACTGGAGTGGGTTGCCATTTCCTTCTCCAGGGGATCCTCCCAACCCAGGGACGGAACTCGCGTCTCCTGCATTGGCAGGTGGACTGTTTACCACTGAGCCACCAGCTCTTGGTTCACAGTAAACTTTGTCCCTTGAGCTGCGATCTAGTCATCTTCCCCACTCCAAAGTTGTAAAGATCTTTACAATACCAATGTGAGCCTTTCATTTACTTATGCCATTTGCATGATTTAATTCATCCTTGCCTGTCCAGGTGAACCTGAACTTGGATTCCGTCATTCCTTCTCCCAGTGCTGGGTCTGGTGCTGAGGAGTCAGGGGCTAACAGGCCTCTGGCCCCATGGGGTGTGGGAAACGCTCAGCCTTCTAGCCTGACTCTCCTTCACACGTGCCCCTGGCTACCTCATTAAGCAGCTGGAAGTAATGTGTATGAAGAAGCTCTATTCAGAACTAGGTTGTTATTTACAAGAATATCATTTATGCAAGTTATAAGTAAAACTGTCGACCAGGTCAAGACTGAAGACAGCGTTAGAGCAACTGCTTCCCAATTTTCCTTCCTTTCATAGTGGCCTCCAATCTCCTCCCATAACTGTCTGTTCTCACCAGGATCTCACCAGGGACTCCCGCTATGGTATTTCTACACATCCTAACAGTTTTCTCTCATTACCCAACCAAGGGAAGAAAAAAAAAATCACTCCCTTGGGCATAAATCAGAAACTGGACTCAAGCGGCTTCGCAGACTGCATTGAGGAGTCTGGACTTTATTCCAGGGAGACAGGAAGTGCTACAGGGTCTAAGTAGGCAACCCTCCTCACCGGCCTGGGCACAGCCAAGTAGTGACTGAGCATGGAGCCTGCGCCTGGTGTCCTGGAGAGAAACACAAGGAAGGAGAGGCCCTGTCTGCCACACAGGGCTCAGAATGGCATACCCAGACCTGTAAACAAGTTGCTACGCTGCAAATCCTCGCTAAAATAGAGGTGTGAGTGCGATGTTCTGGGAACCCAGGGAGAGCATCCAACAGGGCTTCGGGACGGCTTTTCCAATTCCAGCCCTTCCTTTCCCTGATGCTCTATCAGAGGAATGATGCCATAAAAAACAGTTTTCACAGGCTTTACAACGAGCCCAGAGAGGCCTGGGGCCAAACGTTGAGACTAAAGAGAAAGGACTCCATATTGGGACAAAAAGAACACTTACTGACACCGTCCTAAAATAGGGTTTTGACATTTGTGGGAAAAGGAGCACCATGTGAACAATGAACTGCTAAGTTATGTGTGGCAGTTTGCTATGATTTGATGGCATCTGAGTGCACTCTTAAGGTTGTATATTTGTGACTACATTTAAAAAATAATTTATATTGTTTTTTCTTTGTAAGTTGCCCGTATAAAATTGAAAAATTACATGTTACAGAAAATAGAAATCACCATGATCCTACTGAATAGAGAAAATTAGGTCAGTGATTTCACATAAACTCAGACATTTTCTATGCATTATTATGGTGATTCTTTTCCCCTGCACACCCACCTCCCACTCTCACCCCCAATGCTGGGGAAGATTGAAGGCAGGAGGAGAAGGGGATGACAGACGATGAGATGGTTGGATGGCATCATTGATTCGATGGACCTGAGTTTGAGCAAGCTCCAAGAGATGGTGAAGGACAGAGAGGCCTGGCATGTTGCAGTCCATGGGTTCCCAAAAAGTTGGACACAACTAAGTGACTGAAGAACAACCATCCTCAAAACGGAACTCTCATATGCTGTAGGAGCCTAACGTTTTCAATTAACAACAGTTTACAACATTAATCCCCTTCCTATTGACATTAATAACCGTCCTCCAGTATCACTTTTACTAGCTGTGCAGTACTACACTCTGTGAAATGTATCATAATTTAATAGTATTTATTACCTAACGTTATGCTTGTTTTCAATTTTTCACCAACATAAACTGTTTATCATAGCTAAGTCTTTGCTTCAAGATCTGATAGTTTCCTTAAAAATAAATGATGGAATTAGAACTGCTGGGACAAGGGCTATGCAAATATTGAGGCATTTGACATCTGTTGTCAACCTGCTCTCCTGAGAGGGCGTCCTAGGTTATGCTCCCAAGCCGTGATGACAAGAGGGTCTCTTCCATACGCCTTCACCAGCAACGGATGATACTTATTTCTAAAACCTTCCAGTATTTGATAAGTGAAAACTAGAAGATTCTCATCTTCATTTGCACTTCTTTGGCTGCTAATGGATTACTTTTGTTGTATGATTAGTAAATAATCCCCCCCACCCTTTTCCTGAATTCTCCAATAATCTGTCCATTTTTTACCATTTAGGATTTTGTACTTTTCTTTTTTTCTTAATTTTTATTGGAATATGGTTGCTTTACAATTTTTAGTTTCTACTGTACAGCAAAGTGAACCAGCTACACATATATATAAATCCCCTCTGTTTTTGGATTTCCTTCTCAGCTAGGTCACCACAGAGCACGGAGTAGAGCTCCCTGTGCGATACCATAGGATCTCAAGTTACCCATTTATATACAGTCGTGGACGTACGTCAATCTCAGTCTCCCAATCCATCCCACTTCCCTGTATCCATACATCTGTTTTTTATGTCCGTGTCTCTATGTATTTTCCTTTTTGAATTATAAGAGCATTTTTTATCATTACAGCTTTTTGTCATATGTATATGAGTGTCTATGCAAATATAAGTAAGGTTTCCACACTGCATGCCTTATCTGTAGATGCACGGAAAGTTGCTTTAGTCGTGTCTGACTCTTTGTGACCCTATGGACCCTGCCAGGCTCCTCTGTCCATGGAATTCTCCAGGGAAGAGTACTGGAGTGGGTTGCCATGCCCTCCTGCAGGGGATCTTCCTGACCTAGGGATTGAACCCCCATCTCTAATGGCTCTTGCACTGGCAGGGAAGTTCTTTACTACTATAGTGCCACCTGGGGAAGTCCAAAGTGAAAGCGTTAGTCGCATCTGACTCTCTGTGACCCCATGGACTACTGTAGCACATCAGGCTTCTTTGTCTATGGGATTTCCTAGGGGAAGAGTACTGGAGTGTGTTGCCAGTCCCTTCTCCAGGGGATCTTCCTGACCCAAGGATCAAACCCAGGTCTCCTGCATTGCAGGCAGATTCTTTACTGTCTGAACCACCATGGAAGCCCAGTATGTAGGTATGCATGTACACAATTAGGAAATACATATATGTACCTATGTACTTACTTTAAGATTTGTGGTTATTTTCCAATTTATAGACACTAAAGATGCTCTGATATCCAAATCCATCAATCCTTTCTCTTACTACACTTAGAAATTCCCAAGTTGATATATTTATTTACTTATTTTCTAACATTTTGGCTTTGTTTCTATTTTACACCCAAACATTAATTCTTGGAATTACCCTTTTGGGGAGGGGGAGGAAGAAAATGAAAAAACCGTGAACACATTCCTTTTGCCATAGAATGTAACCATGATGCAGATTCTTAGGAGTTATCATTTGTAAAGTTTGAGCCTTATTTCATTTTCTTTGACTTAAATCTGGACAACTTGCATCTCAAATCAGGGCACGCCTGAGCAATAGATCTGCACGGGACTTCAACTTAAAGAAACTTAAACCTGGGATCTAATACTGCAGGAAAAGCAGTGATCAAATTAATAAGTAACACTTCACCTCAGTAAAAATGTGCTTCATCTGGGCTTGCTTATTCCTAAATCGCTTGATCTTCTGTGCGATGCGAGGGTCCTTTTCGAGTTCTTCCATTGTGGCCCATTTACAGTGTAAGTAGGAACTATCCAAAGACACACAGATTGTGAGACGAGTGTAGAACCGCAAATAATCAGACTTTAAAGTTTCAGTAATGAGGGTGACCATCTACCATAGCAGCAGCGGACTGGCTTGCTGTGGAACTGCTGGAGACTGGACTCAGAAGGGCCTTGCCCTTCAGGACAAAAACTGAACACAGGACCAGGCAGCAATTCCAAGCAACTGGTCACCCTGTGGCTTCTAGAGAAACTGGCTCCCAGTGGGAGGCAGGGCAGGTACAGGGAGGCTAGCATTCATGCACATTAGTGGAAGTGGGCACATAGCAAAGCAAAAAAGGAAAATGCAAGAGAGCAGAAAAGTATAGGCTATAGGACTGTGACTCTCCACATTGTGTGCAAACGGGAACTGCACAGGGAGTTTTGAAAACATGTCAACCCTTGGGAACTATACCCAGAGGAGTCAACTGGCCTCTAGGGCAGCAAGGGCTTCAGTAGTTTTAAAAATTTCTCCAGGTGACTCTATAAACCAAGTTGAGCCCTGCCCTCTAAGGTGAACTTGAGCCACTTGAGGTCTGTGAGTCACACCTTAGGGGCCATTCTTGGAAAATATAGAAGATAATGATGGGATGAAGGAAAGATGTTTTATTCATATAAAATCCAAATAAAAGAATACATTAAACAGACGTACAAATTTCTATACTTGACGTAGAACAGCTCCAGGTCGAATGGAGGTTCTCCCGGGTGGACCTGTAACCCAAAGCAAGCTGTTATCAGCCTACACCCCTGTGGACCACTCTTAAGTACCAAACAAAAAAGGTAAATCAAGTGCTCCATCTTGGTTCAGAATATCTCTCGAGGACATTTGCATTTTACCAGGTCGGGTTTTTTTGGCAGCTCTGGAGCAGACTTTCTAAAGGCTGAACACACAGCTAAGCTACAACGTAAAAAAAAAAAAAAAAANTGTCACTCAGAGATCTCAGCTAGGAGGGCACTCAGCTGAAAAACCCCAACTGGCCCAGGGCTCTGAGAGCTGCTGCGAAAGCGAGAACATGCATTTCCAGTGTCCCTGCCAACCCGTCCTACCCTCCCCCCAGCCCCTGCTTGTTCCCCACACACTCCAGAGGGGTTCACTCTCAAAGCGAGGAAGTCTTTCATAAATCCTCCAGGTAACAATGAAACCATGCTCTCCTCGACACTAGGTTCTTATGCTCTTTCACACCAGGGATTTTCTCTAGAAGTTCCCTATGATAGCCCTGAAGACATCGAAAGGAAAAGGTGTTTGCACTGGAAGTCTTTGCCCATCTCTTCTTCGTGGCTCCTTGATGACTTTCAGTGAGTTGTGGCAACTAAGAGGTCAATACCTATTGCTAGGATCACAGGGAAGAAAAACATCAGTTTGGGTCATACTCAAATATTTAAGAATTTCATGTCCTAAAATCTTCTATGGAGGTAAACCTAAGTGTCAACTAGCCCAACAGAGCTCCTGCCTATCTCTTGGTCCAGCTGAGGACCATTCCAGAGATATCTTTTAACAGACGGTGTAATGTGCGCTAGAGACACACAAGCCAGAAACATCAGCCACCAACCTCCTGGACAGTCTTAGATGCCAGGATCTTCTCAATGATGTTTGCGTCATCTTCTGGAGGCTCCTGAAGACAGAGGTGAGAGAGAGAGAGTGGATTACTGGCACCACAGAAGCCATAAAATAATTTTACAAGAAATGCTACAATAGATACTACTTGGTCCAAAGGTTCACCTTTGAGTACAGAGGCCTCCATCCTGCCAGCTCAGAGTGATGCAAAGATGGTACACAGTCTAACCTCTGTGCACGATTCTCCCCCTTCCCCTCCCACATGAGCAGGGAAGTTATTCTGCTTTGCAGATTCTTGACCTCAGAGCTGCCTTTAGCATTACTAAAATTGGTCCTGGGACCTCCCTTCTCTGCCCAAACTGGTTACATGTTACTGCATAAAATTTTCAGAAAGGCGTAATATGAAAGAGTCTGGGGGCTTCAGAAGCAAAAGGCCCCAATTCTGACACCTTTCAGCTGTTGACTTTGGGCAAGTCAATTAACACCTGTTAGTTTCAAATCTCTTAAAATAAGAATTAAAATACATATCTCACTAGGTTACTGGGAGGATAAGATGGCATGTGAAAACATTTTTTGGACAGTAAGCGTTAGGCAAATGTAAGGCATAACTATTCTCTACTAAATAGTACCACTGTTCCCCTCAGTATCTGTAAATCGCTGTTTTACTGATCATCCTTTGACTACAAATCCCAACTGGAAACAATTTAATTACTTCCTTTCTACCCTAGATACACATCAGCATTTTCTAATCTCCATGAAATCTTTTTCTACAGAGGAGTACTTGATTTAAAAACATTTGCATTTAAAAAAACAACAAACTTGGAACTTCTCTGATAGTCTGATGGCTAAGAGTCTACTCCCAAAGCATGGGACCCAGGTTTGATCCCTGGTCTGGGAACTAGGGCTTCCCCTGGTGGTTCAGATGGTAAAGAATATGCCTGCAATGTGGGAGACCCAGGTTCAATCCCTGAGTCAGGAAGATCCCCTGGAGATGGGGATGGGACCAACTCCAGTGGACAGGTGAGATGAGCCTCGTGGGCGACAGTCCATGGGATCGCAAAGAGTTAGACATGACTGAGTGACTTTCACTTTTTTTTCTCTCACTGGGAACTAGATCCCACATGCTGCAGATAAGAATTCACATGGTACAACTAAAGATAAATAAAATTAAACAACAGAAATTTAAAAATAAAAATAAAATAATAAACTTACCAAAGGATACACTGGGTCAGAACACTCCTGTTAAATGTTCTTCCTAAGATTTCAGTTGAGCAGTTTTATTTCAGTGGTTTCAACTGCACTATATGACTTTCCCAGATCTAGCATTTATCACAATATGAGACTTAGAACAGTGTATGAAAAGAACACACACCCCAACCGTAATTCTCAGAATAACTAGTTGGATTCCTTCTCAGAACTTTCCAAGAGGATGATTTGCGCTGCATTGTCATTGCCTTCAGTCTACCCATTCCCAAAGTCATACTGTTACAGAAAACATATTTTCTAAGAACTTAAATCAAGCTTTTCCCAGAAAATTGATAGTAAAAAACGTCGAGTAGGGCAGATGGTGGAAAAGAAGTATGGAAATCAGCAGGCGCTGACAGATGCTCCCAAAGGCTACGCATATTCATTATGTCCCCCTGGACACATGGCGCTGTGAAGTTAATCCAAAATGACAAGTCTTTTCCCACTGCTCAACCGGGAGATCAGTGAACCGGGGCTGGATACAGACTCAGCTTTTGATTTCCTCTAAGTATATTTGCCCTGCTTGTTTCTTATGCACAAGAAAAGGAGGCGGTGGCAGTTCACAGTGGGTTGCCGTCTTCTCCCATCATACTAGCCTGTAATGGCAGGGATCCTTATTTGTTTTACTCACTGGTGTAGCTAGATACCTTGAGAAAGCCAGACAACAGTGGGTGATCAATGAATATTGGTTGAATGCTAAATAACAGGGAAGACAGATGGAATACAAAGGAAAGATAAAGGGTTATTCTTGATCTCTATCATATAATTAAAGCCTCCCTCTTTTTCCATATACCTGGATTTAACTTCTCTTGTCCAGATGGCTACCAGTGAAGGGCCCAAACTAGATGTCCTTTCCTGAGCAGTAAAATCACAACCCCAATCTTGCAGCCAACAAACAGAGCTTGGACTATGACAAGTGGACAGCAAGCAAAGGAATTTCCTTCCCCACCACTTCATTTCCTTCCTAAACTTCTCCCCCCGTTAATTACTGCGTGTCTTTTGAGTTTATGTACTGGTCTTACAGAAATAAATGTGCTATGGTCTTCATCAAGGAACAGCCAGGCTCGCCCACATAACGCTGTAAGTGACTGAGGTATGGCACACATACAGCATGCAGAGATCTCAAGCATACAATTATCGACGTTTCACATATACACATATACAGTGAAGTCCCCCCGAGATCAAGTTAAATTTTCAACATTCTTGGAAGATCCTCACGCCCCCTTCTAGACATAACCACTCTTCAGATTTCTACCACCATTGATTGGTTTTGCCTATTATTAAGTTTCATGCAAATGGAAACATACAGCATGTGGTTCATTCTCCTGTATCACTGTGCAGTATTTTATTGTATGAATTATTTATTTACCCACCACTTATTTATCCATGCTACTGCTAAGGAATATTTGGGTTGCTTTCAATGTTCATATAAACGCACTTGTTTACCTTGGATATATACACAGGAATGCAATTGCTAGGTTATGAGGTTGGTTATATGTTTAGTTTTGAGGGATACTGTCAGAACTTTTTCCAAAGTAGTTGCAACCATTTTTACATCCAGCAGCAGTGCATGGGAGTTCTGACTGACTTGATATCATGAGTATTGAAAACTTCAGCCATTCCAATGGATGTGTACTCAGTTCAGTTCAGTTCAGTCACATCCGACTCTTTGGGACCCCATGGACTGCAACACATTAGGCCTCCCTGTCCATCACCAACTCCCGGAATTTACCCAAACTCATTTTCATTTGAGTCAGTGATGCCATCCAACCATCTCATCCTCTGTTGTCCCCTTCTCCTCCTGTCTTCAATCTTTCCCAGCATCAGGGTCTTTTCAAATGAGTCAGCTCTTTGCATCAGGTGGCCAAAGTATTGGAGTTTCAGCTTCAACTTCCAATGAACACCCAGGACTCATTTCCCTTAGGATGGACTGGTTGGATCTCCTTGCAGTCCAAGGGACTCTCAAGAGTCTTCTCCAATACCCTAGTTCAAAAGCATCAATTCTTCAGCACTCAGCTTTCTATACAGTTCAACTATCACATCCCCTCCTTAATTCACATTTCCCTGATAATTAGAAGGTGCTGAGCATCTTTTCATATGCTTATTGGCCCTCAGTTCAGTTCAGTTCAGTCGCTCAGTTGTGTCCGACTCTTCGAGACCCCAAGAATTGCAGCACGCCAGGCCTCCCTGTCCATCACCAACTCCCGGAGTTCACTCAAACTCACATCCATCGAGTCTGTGATGCCATCCAGCCATCTCATCCTCTGTCGTCCCCTTCTCCTCCTGCCCCCAATCCCTCCCAGCATCAGAGTCTTTTCCAATGAGTCAACTCTTTGCATCANTCATAACTTTCCTTCCAAGGAGTAAGCATCTTTTAATTTCATGGCTGCAGTCACCATCTGCAGTGATTTTGGAGCCCCCCCCCAAAAAGTCTGACACTGTTTCCACTGTTTCCCCATCTATTTGCCATAAAGTGATGGGACCAGATGCCATGATCTTCGTTTTCTGAATGTTGAGCTTTAAGCCAACTTTTTCACGCTCCTTTCACTTTCATCAAGAGGCTTTTTAGTTCCTCTTCACTTTCTGCCATAAGGGTGGTGTCATCTGCATATCTGAGGTTATTGATATTTCTCCCAGCAATCTTGATTCCAGCTTGTGCTTATTGGCCCTATGAGGCTTCTATTCAAGTCATCTGCCTATTTTAAAAATTGTCCTTTTTTTAAATTGTCAAGAGTTCTTTATATTTGCAAGAGTTTATATCTTTATATATTTCTGAATAAGAGTCCTCTGTTATGATCTATACTTTTTCTATCGATCTATGGTTTGCCCTCTCAAACTGTAGATGTATCTTTTGATGAAGAGAAGTTCTATATGATTCACCATTTTTTCTCTTTTGTATTTTTATGTCCATTGAACGAATCTTTGCTGCCACCAAAGCCACAAATAAGTCACATACATAGTTTTAAATTTTCTTATAGCCACATTTATGCTAGGAAAGGTTGAAGACAAGAGGAGAGAGGGGCGACAGAGGATAAGATGGTTGGAAGACATCACTGACTCAATGGATGTGAGTTTGAGCAAACTCCAGGAGAGAAAAACAGGGAAGCCTGGTGTGGTGCAGTTTTGGGGGTTGTAAAGAGTTGGACATGACTTAGCGACTGAATGACAACAGCAGCAGCTACATTTAAAAACAGATGAATTTGATTTTAACAGTATTTTAACTAACATAACCAAAATATCATTTCAACATGCGATCAATATAAAATTATTAATGAAATAGTTTACATTCTTCTTCTCATACTGAGTGCTTTAAAGATCTGTTCTGTACTTTGTTGAGCATATCTCAGTTCGAAGTAGGCTGTTTCAAGTGCTCAACAGCCACATACAGCTCTACTTTGGCCCACCAGTCTGTGTGCTCTTATGGCAACACCACCCTGTCTTCATTTTTGTAAACTGATTACAAAGTATGGATTATAAGCCTTCCACCTGGGTTCTTCCTTTTCAAGATTGCCTTGGATAGGGTAGATCTGTATTTCTGTCGTCAATTTCCACCAAAAAAGCACTCTGCCTAGCTCTGGATGGGGACTGAGTTACAGACAGCCTAATTTTGAATGCATGTATATCATCCATCACTCCATTCACTTAGGGCTTCTTTCATTTGTTTCAGCCATGTTTTTCATACAGAGGGCTTATGTATCTTTTGAGAGTTACTTCAGGGTATCTAATACCTTGATACTATCATAAGTGGCATTTTAAAATTTTCCATTCCTGATTTGATGTTGCTAGTTTATAAAATAAGTATACTGTAAAAGGTATATTGTAATATTAGTATATTATAAATGGTGCCAATACAGTTGTTTGATCCAAGGTTACCATAAACCTTCAAACTTAAAAAAAAAAAGCAGTATCTGTAAAGTGCACTATATCAAAGAACAATAAAACAAAGCATGCCTGTGTTTCTTCCTTTTCCTTAGTGCAGGACCTCCCGTGTATTTCTGAATATAAATGAGAATAGTGGAATCTTTTTCTTACTTGCTAATTCAGAGGGAAGGCATTCAATACTATACCATATAATATAATATTAGCTGTCAGCTTTTATCTAGTGATTTATAAGATATTCTTTTAGTATCTGGTTCCTACAGCTTTAAGATATGCCTAGGTATGGTTTTCTTTTGTGTGTTTTTCCTCCTTGGGGGTTACCTAACATTGAATCTACTGATTGATATCTTCCATCAGTTTTGGGGACTTTTTGGCTCTCCACTGACTCAGGTGTGATACCAGGGTGGAGAAGATCTCCTGGAGGAGGAAATGGCAACCTACTCCAGTATTTTGGAGAATCCCATGGACAGAGGAGACTGGCAGGCTACAGTCCATGGGGTCGCAAAGAGTTGGACATGACTAAGTGACTGACCTTTCCTTTTCTACATCTAGGATGCCAAGCAGAGCATCAGACCTTTTCACTGCATCCCAGTGGTCTCTCTATGCATTTATGCTTTGCTCTATTCTTTCCATTCATTTTTCTGTGTGTCAGTTTAGAAACTTTCTACTGATCTGTCTTCAAAGTCACTAATCTTATCTTCTATTATATCTAATCTGCTTTTAAATTTACCTATTGTGCTTTGAATTTTACAAATTTTCAGTTTTACAGAGTTGATCTGATTCTCTTTATAGCTTCAATTCTCGGTTGGAATTCTTTACTTTAAAACTTATTTTGTCCATCTTTTCCTCTATTGTCTTTAACTCATTAATCATAGTAATTCAAAAATTTTTTTTCTGCTAACTCCATTATCTGGATCGTCTAGGCTTTGCTTCCATTAATATTCCTGATTGTTAGTCTATTTCCCAGCCTTTTCAATGTCTAATAATGTTTTATTGCATGGTGAATATTGTGAACAAAAGAATCACAGCAGTTCCAAATGCTTCCTGTTTTCTCCTTGATGAACAGGGAGAAGGAATGGGTCCCACTGGTCCAGTCCAATCAGGCTGTGCTGGGTCAGGACTGGGTCACCATTCTGTTAAGATTCAGTCCATCTCTTGTTTGATCTATTCCTGGAGAACAAATGCCCACGGTCACTTGACTGTAAGCTCGACAGGTCTTTTTACTCCTCAGCCCTGAGTTTTCCAATCCCAAGCAGGTTAACAATCTCTGTTAAGGGAGAGTCAGTTTTGTTCTGCAGTAGACCCATCCCTTCAGTGAGAGTTTATCTCCTAAGTAATGCAAGACTTTGAGATTTCGATCTGCTTTCTGGTTCGGCCACCCACTTCTTGTACTACCCCGGAACTCAGCAAATGTCTTCTGGGGAAGGCTCCTTGCTTTGGGGATTTCTCTAGTTCCCAATTATTTCATCAGCCCTGCATAATCAACCACCAGCAGGGTCAGATGGTTTCTCGTCAACCCAGAGGAGGTCTCTGTTTGGGCCCAGCCTGGTGCTCAGCACCTGCCCGGAATTACAGAATGCTTCCAGAGAAGAGAACAGTCAGCAACGGTCAGCTCATCTACGAAGAGCTCTTCTCAGTCTGGAATTTTAGTGCATCTCATTCTTACTGCTTCCACAGCTATCTGATGTCTTTCAAAATATGTTCTCTGCAAGTTACCTTTTTCTTCCCCCTTGCAGCAAGTGTTGGCCTGCCATGCCCGACTATTTCTTACCTGAAAATAGAATCCTCCAAAGCTAACTCTTATTTCTGCAGTTCCCTAGGGCCTAGTTTTGGAGCTTTCTTTTCTATCTATATTCATTCTCTAGGTGATCCCATCCAGTCTCATGGTTTTAAATACTGGCTATATTTGTCTTGCCTGCCGTTATTTATTTATCCTGGGCTTCCCAGGTGGTGCTAGTGATAAAGAAGCCGCCTGTCAATGTAGGAGATGCAAGAGATGCAGGTTCTATCCCTGGGTCAGGAAGATCTCCTGGAGGAAGGCATGGCAATCCCCTCCAGTGTTCTTGCCTAGAGAATCCCATGGACAGAGGAGCCTGATGGACTACTGTCCACATGGTCGCAACGAGTCAGACACGACTGAAGCAACTTAACTCGCTTGTGTGCACGTTGTCTGGACTGCCGTATTTATTTAATCCAGCTTAGAACCCCATAATTACAGACTCCTTTATCCAACTGTTATTTGATATCATCTATTTGAGAAATATTTCACACTTTAGATGTCCACAAACCAAACTCCTAGTCTCTTAGCCAAGTCAACAACCCTACCCCTTCAAAACAGTTTTCTTACAACTGGATTAAAAAGAACTCTACCCCTCTGGATCTTCAACCCCAAAATCCTGTAATTCCCAACTCCTCTCTTTTCGCGCCACACAGCCTATCTCATCAGTCAAGAGATCCTGTTGAGTCTACCTTCGAAGTACGTTCAGAACCCAGCTATTTCTCACCACCTCCACTGCTTCTACCCTGGTCTAAACCACCTTCATCTCTCACCCAGATTATTCCCAATCATCTCTTAAGTAGTCACTTTGTTACCCCACCTGTCCTACTGGTCTATTCTCAACACAACTATCAGAATGGCCCCTTCATTTAAGTCATCCTTTTGCTTAAACTGCTTAAAATGCTTTTCTTTCAACTTGGGAGTAAAACCTAAAGTCTCCCAAAGGTCTTCAGAAGCCCACAGAATGTGTCCCCAGCCTCTCACCTCCTCTGTCACCTTTCAACTCCTTCTCTGTCCCTCACACACACCAGGCACGTTTCTACCTTCAGGACTCTGCTAGTCCGTCTGCCTGAAATGCTCTTCTTCCTACACGACTCCCTCACTCCTTTACTTCCTTTGGTCTTAGATCACATACTACCTTTGTGAGGCCAACACTGATCACCCTATCTAAAACTGCAACCTTCATTCTTGAATTTCGTTTAACACTCCTATTATGATGTTTTTTTCCCCATAGCACTTACCACCATGTACACACTACACAATTTTACTCTTTCCAGGTTGAAAACCAGCCTCTCCCGAGTTATTTCTACCCTTTGGAAGTTCTGAGCTTAGCCCTTTGGCCTGACACCCCACGTAGGCTGAAAACCTGGCAAACCTCTGGAGGAGCAGATGGGCTGTGTGCATGCCACAGGCTCCCTCCACAAAGGCGGGGACTGCCGGCTCTTTTGTTCCCTGATGTTATCTCCAGCGCTCAGAACAGTCCTTGGTACCCAATAGTAGTAGGCGCTCAATAAATATTTCTGAATAAATAATGTTAAGAGATTTTACAATGCAACATGGGAACAGCAGTATAGAGCAAGTGCTACGGGCACACAGAGCCAGAGCGGCTGGCCAAATCAGAAGAGGCTTTGGAAACAAGCTAGATGTCTATTAGCCTTAGACTTTCATCACTGCCAACTACCTTTCCTACCTACTTCCAAGTCTGTACAAACCAGACTAACAAGCAAGCGTTCCCACGAGTGCACCCACGCAGAAAGAACCACGGTCTCTCCTCACCAGCAGGCGACTTCAAATAGGCTCTCTCTCCTTGAAAGAGCTTTCTTTATTTGACTATATTTTGGGGGAGGGGGCGTCACCAGGTCTTAGCTGCAGTGCACGGGCTTCTTCCAGCTGCGGTGACCAGGGGCTACTCTCTGGCTGTGGTGTGAGGGCTTCTCCTTGCAGTGGCTTCTCTTGCTGCAGAGTATGTGCTCTAGAGCTAGTGGGCTCAGCAACGGTGGCCCACGGGCTTAGTCGCCCGATGGCACGTGGGATTGTAATTCCCAGACCAGGGATCAAATCCATGTCCCCTACATTAGCAGGTGGATTCTTAACCACTGGAGGTCCCTTCAAATAGTCTCTTATTCTTAACTACCATGAAGAGCAGAAAAAGATGGCTTCTTATGGAAAGATGTTGATTTCTCTTCAGTTTTTAACCAGGACCCAATCCACAGAAACATTAACACGTGGATGAAGAAGGCTCAGAACTTTACTCTGAGGGTTAAAAGGATGGAGGGCTTAAAGCATTCTTTATTACAGAAAATTTTTAAGTAAAAATTAAGGAATTTGAAATAAAACTTCAGTTTGCTTTTTGGCACTAAAGAACAGGGGATAACAGTAGAATTAAAAAAAAAACCAATAGTTATCATCAAAATCTGACAACAGATTTTTTTTACTCTATCCTAATAAAAGGGAAAAAAGAGGCTAGTGTTACCAGAAATACACATCAAAGTAGGAAGAAGACTGGAAAATCAGGATTTCTTTTTCCTAAACAGAGACCGTGCATAAGCATGATCATGTGTGTATAAACACTCAGTGTATACAGATACACACAGATATAAACTAAATCTGCTTGCCGAACACACTTCCATAACAGCCATCTGTTCCCAGCTTCTTGGAATTTTCTCAAATTATCCTTCAAAGAAGACCATTTTAATTCGTTCAATTTCATGTCAGAAACTCATGAAATTAATTTTTTCCCTAAGGGAAAAAATTTTCAACTCACATCACTCCCAACCTCAACCAACCACCTGATTCACTCTATTCAGCTAGAATAAGGAGAGCCTCTAGTGAGACACAACTCACTTTTCAAAACATTAAGTATTTACCAAGTGCTATGGAACGTCCAAAGTCGCATCAAACAAGGTGCCCAGTCTCAGGGGCTTAGCTCTCAGTGGAAGCAAAATAAAACATATTTTTCTTAGAAATGTGCCAGGGGTAAATTCTAATCAGTGCAACAGTAACCCTAAGTCCAGCAAGAGAGCAGAAAGCATGAACAGCTTGAATTTCAAATAGTGTGTTTTCTTTCAGCTGGGCCCTAAAGGATGCTGGCTCATAAGAAGACTGCAAACAGGAAGGAAAGCTGAAACGTACCCATGGGATGAAAGGACCAGTATAGGAGAAGCAGGATGGCTATGTGGGATACCAAGGAACACAGTCTTAGTAGGAAAAAAACATTACACAGAATGGGGAGTGGGGATAAATAAGAATAGAATGCGGCCACATTCCTTAGAAGAAAGTCAGGCAGGAATTTTGATCTAAAACAGGAGTTAGGCAAAATCACCTTAGATTCTTGAGCGGGACACTGAGAAAAGCCGAAAACTGCCCTGGGAAAATGAGAAAATGGGAAAATAAGCCTAGTAATGGAGTGGGAAGGACAGAGGGCTGGGGCAGGGAATGACAGAAGTGCAAACCGAAGCTGTTTGAACACTGGAAGCCTCAGCAGGACTGGTGGCCAGCAGCAGCCAAGAGGAAACAAAGACAGGAGACACTCGGAGGAAAGACCTGGGAAACGGTGGTGTGGCCAATGAAGAAATGGAAAGAATGAAAACCATCCTCCCGGGCCGAGTGGGACGGCAGCCTAAGTCCTGAGTCAGCCGGGCTGGTGCAGAGCTGCCGTCACTCTGCCCCGGGGCCTGCCCATGGCAGTCAGGGCTGGAGTGAGAAGAGGGCGAATGCCAGCAGGAAAACAGGCCAGTACAAAGAAGCGGAGGAAACAAGAGCCTCAGGAAGAAAGAAAAACACCTCATTCTCATCTTTCTAATCCAGGAGTTAAGACTCGTACCTGTTTCTACAATGTTTTAAGCATATTTATTCATTACTTACATTACTTACATATAAATACATGATAAATACAACTGAATGCATGTCTTTATGTTACCAATGTCAAGTACTACCTATGTTAAGTGAAAATTATGATCAACTAAAAAGTGACACGTTTTTGCAAAAGTTTACAGTGTGATGGCATGAACAATCAGGAGTGATATTCAGAGCAACACAGCAGGGGCGCTGACCCATCAGTGCAGTCACAGGCTGTGAACAAGAGGTGGGTGGCTTCCAGGGACATTGGGCATAATGAACCACAGCACAGAGGAGGGACGTGCCATACTTTTCTCTAAATAGCTCCTAGGGCTTAATGTACATTTTGCTTTATTGAAGCCTTTTCATGCTGGAGAGATAAGTTAAAAAAAAAAAAAGAAAAAGATTACAAGCCCTACCCTAATATGGTTCATGGCTTCAACAACGGCAAACAAAAACTGGCAGGTGTTTAAAGGACAGTGGCAGAGTTAACCATACTAGAGTGCCATGGGAGCCAGAGGAGGCGCACTTACCTCCAGCTTGAGGGGAAGCAGGGAGCTTCCTGGGTGAGGGAACCACTGCACTCACCTGCCAGGAGCAGGCAAAGACCAGACAAAGCAGAGGGTACTGTCTGCAAAGATGCAAGAGCGGGCACAAGAGAGCACTGGGAGGTGATGCCTCGTTCAAATTCAAGTCCTTCCGTCTCAGTGGCAAAAATCACACAAACCACACCAATCGCAGGAGGCAAAAACTGAGACCACCTTGTAAGAATCTATATGTTGTAAATGGGCCATAACTGGGCAAGTTTGTCTCTGTTCCAAGCACTGCCATCGGTTTGACAAAGAATGAGAAAGCAGGGAGTCACAGTGAGGATAGGAACATATTTCCACCCCTAATCCCATACCCCAGCCAGCGGACTGTCCTCTAGACTCCAAAGCAGGTGTCTATGCTGATCTGCCAGGCCCGAGCTAGAATGAATCACGTGTAAAGACGCTTGCAGCAACTCACCACTAGGCAAGCACTGCTGAGGTTGCAATTTGGGGTTGGGACAGGGGCCAGGAGCCACACTAGTGGGCTGAGCATGTCGATAAGACACCGCAAAGAAAGCAGGGAGGGAGCAGCGGGGCCTTTTTGGTGCTGACTGCACACCCTTCTCTGCCCCTTCTCTGCCTGTCTGCAAGCAGGCAGACACCCTTCCAAAGGGCCTTGGGAGAAGGATGGAAGAAAAGTCTAATCTTCTTCTACTGGTTTTCTGTGCCCCTGGACACTCTGAGGATTGCCTGGAATCCTAGATGAGATCCCTGACTTTTGGGCTTTGTGTTAGTCTGGGAAGTCTTTGTTCAGACCTCCCCAGAGAGCCCACTATGTAAAACAGACACGAATAGAGGGCTCCATGGAGCACTGATTCAGGTCAGTTGCTCAGTCCCTGGTAGGTGATCGGGTCTGTCCGGTGGTGTGGAGGCCAGAGACACATGGCTACCTTTTCTGAACGTCAACACCAAAACCACATTTTGGGCCTCTTTCTTTTTTAAATTTAGTCACAATCTTTGAGGTGTAATTAATGCAGATTCAGATTCTAGCTTATCTTTCACCACATATAAACTCTTTCTTGAATGTACCCTTCATGAGGATAAAAGGAGCCTTGTGAAGATAAAAACTTCTCAAGTTATTTCTGTCTGATCAGCTAACACTGCCCTTTAGGTACCCGGGTAGAAGTCAGAACAACAACTGAAATCCAGTTAATGACTTGGGTTAAATGGCTACTAGGAGTAAATAAAATCCCTTATAGTGTTTTAACTACCAAATCAACCATAAAATCGCCAAGGAAGGGAAACCCACTGTAAATGTTCGGGTCTTAGTTGCAGCACATGGGATCTTCGATTTTCATTGTAAAATGTGGGCTTTCTAGTTGTGACATGTGAGATCTACTTCCCTGACCAGGGATCGAACCTGGGCCCCCTGCACTGGGAGCATGAAGTCTCAGCTACTGGACCACAGGGAAGTCCCAGGAAACCCACTGTAAAGCAATATAATCCTATCACGTCAAAGAAGTCTTGCAAGGACTACTTTTAACTATTTGTTTGTACTACTTCAAATTATTATTCCTATTAGGTGTTCTATTCATTAGCTGGGTGACCCTGATCCAGACAGAGACACGAAATCAGTTCTTACATGCTCATCACTGATCCACTGCTGCTATGTAATGCTATGACCCGGACTGTTCTGTGCTTATTTCCTGACTGGTAACATAGGCACAAGGGCCCCTGCTCCTAGCTACTTTCTATGCAGACACAGAACAAAAGGCTGTGAGAAATTACGTGAAAAAGCTTGATGCGGGAGTCAAGGCAGATGGCAGAGATACAGCATCCTCAGCTCCAGGAGCCACACTGGGGTCCAGGAGGAAGGACAGGTATTTGTGCTGCTGCTGCACAGGCAGAACGTGAATCCTGCCAAGTCAGCAACAGGGCCTCCATAACGACAGACAGCCTGCGTTCCACAATGTGCTGCCGGCCGCCAGGCGCGTCCCACATGCACAGCCTGCTGCTTCTTTTGCTTCTGCTTTCTCCTCTGCAAGCTCCTTGGCTCAGACCTCCTCCTTTCCAACATGTATTCCCACCCCCTCTTCCTTGGTAGCATCTGGGGGCACCAGGACTAAATGCTGTCTTCGTCTTCCCTGACACTGCTGCCAGTGGAAATTTCTAAACCACACAGATGGGCATCCTGCCTCTCTGACTGCCCCAGGCCCCTTGTACCATCTACAGGAGGAAGGCCAAATACTTTAGCCGAGAGCCAAGGCCTTGCATAATGTGGCTCTCCCTACCACCCCGGGATCATCTCCCATCACTCCTCAAATCACACCTCAAAGTCTGACCAAGCTCATTAAACTGTCGTATCACAACCTCTGGTACTCAGCAGGCTATGGGGCTGTGGTTCAGGTCGGAAACGCCTCTCCTAAAACCCTGACCTCCCTTTCCTGTCCATTCCTCCTCAAGTCACCATTCCAGCACACACTTCCAAGACCACACTTAACTCACAATACCAGTGTAGCCATACGCTCCTTCTCCCAGATTAAACTCCCTGGAGGCAGGCACCAAGCTGTGACACTCCTCCTGGAGTCCTAGGACCTGGCCTTGCTGTGGGCGCTCCATACACATTTGTAACCCCAGTCCCAACTGTAATGGCTGCTTTACGTGATTCCTTTCATCGAGTACCTATTTACTCCATATCAGAGTCTACATTCTAATGGGAGAGACAAATAAAATGAAATCAGGACACAATTATAAATTCTAAGAAGTGCTATTAAAGAAACAAACAGGAGTGAAATAAAGAATCATTAGAGGATTTCCCTGGTGGTCCAGTAGTTAAGACTCTGTCCTTCTAACAAAGAAGGCCCAGGGTTCAATTCCTGGTCAGAGAACTAGCTCCCACAGGCTTCAACTAAAGATCCTGTGTGCCACAACTAAAGACCCAGTGCAGTCAGATAAATAATAATTAATTGGAAAAAAAAAATCATTAGGACAAGGGGCAAGAGTTGACTTTAAATAAGAGTCAAGTGAAGCATGTGGCAAAGAGCATTCCAACCAAAAGGGACTACACAGGCCAAAGGCAGTAGGTGGGAAAGAATGGCTGATACACGGCTTTAACAGAGTCAAGTCTTTTGGCCGGAGAGTCATGAGAGAGATGGTGCCAAGTCGTGTATCTGAGTGAATTCGGGAGAACGTGATGACAGAGGGACCTGCTGGGCCCAGACAAAGAGTCTGAACTTTCAGCTCAGCAGGAAGCCACCTGAAGGACAGAACCTGCAGTTAAAGTGAGCGAACTTATGCTTTGAAAAAGAGCCACAGACAACTCCATCAGGCAGTCGAAGTGACTGTCCCGCGGAGGCCAGCAGTCCTGTCTAGAGGCTGTACCTCCGCCTGCCAGGCCAGGGTAGAAGCTGAGAGGGCCGACGTCCGGCCGGCCCCAAGCACGGCGATGGTTTCCCCGTCATCGTCCACCACCTTGAAGTCCAAGTCTTCGTTGTATTTTCTGCGCTTCACTTGCCGTCCTGAGCGTCGTTTCTGCAGGACAAACACACCGGCCAGAGACGCTCAGTGAGTCGGAGGGAAAAGCATGCACAAGGACACCCTCGCCTTACTACACTCGCTCACACTCTCCAGTTTCCAAGAAGGAGCTGCCCTAAACACAACTCTTTTCAGAACGAAATTCACTCAAAATGGGAGCCAGCTGAGGNGGCGAGAGAAGCCCTCAGAGCCTTACCTACTTTGGATCACGCTTCCCCTCTCCACGTTCCCTCTCACTGCAGCCTGATACCAGGCGACTCTCCTGGAAGGAAGCCAACACTGCTAAACAGCTGGGAGGCTGTTAGTCTAAGGACCAGGATGCTAGAGAAAGAGCCTTGTGGTCACCCACTAACACAGGGAAAGCCCAGCCCAGGTCTGGGTGCGAGGGAAGTGGGCTGGAGACAGGGAGAGAGGAGCGCCAGGATGCGCGTCAGCGAGACCCGGCCCGCAGCCGCAGTGCCCGCCCGGCTCCCGGCACAGCGGTACCTGGCTGTCTGCAGACTCAGTGGACTCCTCGGGGCTCCGCAGGGACGCGCTCGGCAGGCCCTGATCCAGCTCTAGACTCTCCACTGCAGTTTCACTTTTCCTTTTTCCTTTCTTCTTTTTCTCCACTGGGGTTGGTCCTTGCTCCTTGCTACAAGGAGAAATTCAGAATTAAAACTGTTGGGCAGTTCTTAAAGCTAAGATTTCTCATGTGATTCAAGTTATGAGGGTACATCCTGGAATTCTGGGGCCAGGAGAGGCTTTAATGGGAAAGCGACAAGAGGTTCCTGTCAGAAATTTGCAGGAAAAAGGGAAGAAACATCTATATGGGTTGATGTAAAATTCACTTTTTTTTTTTACACCCCTATCATGACTACTATAGATAGGATTAAGGTGATATGAAGTAAAATGATACAAACATCTCCCCGCCCCCCCAAAACCCCCACTTTCAAATAAACATCTTCTCTAGGAAGTTGAATTGCTTCACAGATATTGAGAATCATCTACTTTCAAGCTCCCTTTAAGGTACATGGGGACATCTCCCTAAGCCGTCACCACCCGTCTATTGAGAATTATCTATGTAAGACTCAGAATGAGAGCTAGGAGTTCAAAGCTGAAGACAACACTGCCATAGCCCTTGAGGAGGTCACAGGGATAAAATTCCGACCACCCAGAGCCATCGCCCATCGCAGGAGATGGGTGCTCCTTAAGACAGGTGGAGATGGGCAAAATTCACTGTGCAAGGCCCTGCTAAGACGGCAACATCTCCAATAAGCCTTTTTGGGCCCTCCTGGCTGATAAAATCCCTTTTCTACACTCCCAAGCACCACGTCGGCATCCCTTGTGGCTCAGGTGGTAAAGAATCCACCTGCAATGCAGGAGATCTGGGTTCAATCCCTGGGCTGGGAAGATCCCCTAGAGAAGGGAAAGGCTACCCACTCTAGTATTCTGGCCAGGAGAAGGGGGTCCCAAGGAGTCGGACACGACTGAGCAACTTTTACTCTCTTTCAAGCACCTCAACTGTGCTTTGCCTAAGGCATTCAAACTTTGATCTTTCACCAGAGTTAGTCATTACACGTGACACCAGGCTCGGAACTAAACAGGACCTCGGATCCTAGGCAGTGACTTGATCAACATGTGCTGAATGGATGAACAGTTTACACTTCTCTGCACTCTCCCATCAGACACTAAGTTCCCAGAGGGCAGTATGCGCTTAAGTTCTGTATTCTTCACAGCGAGTAGTAGTCTTATGCTTAGCATATCAAGGATTCGATAAAATATTCATTGGGTAGATGGATGCACTAATGGATGGATACAACTGGGAAGATTTGGGAAAAACACACTGGAGCAAAGATACACACAGAATTTTGATAGAAGATAATAATAATAATAACTACAGCTAATTTGTATGTAATACCTACTACATGCAGGCACAGTTGTCTAAAGTTTTACATGGATTATCTCCTTTATTCCTCAAAGCAACCATTTAAGGCAGGTAGTATTATTATCCTAATTTTATCAAGAAAAACAGTGAGGTTAAGATTTCCAGGGTAACACACTAGTAAATGGAAGAGAAAGTATTTAAACCAGGCACGCACGTAGTCACCATGACATTCTTGGGGAATCGAAGAGTGTTAAAAGAGTCTGTGTGGCTAGATGACAGGACAGGTGAAAAGCAGCACTAAGCTGATGCAGCTGGAAAGAACCCAGGGGTACGTGAGCCTGGAGAGCTTAGACTCATTCTGCATGAAAAGGGCATGATGGCAAGACTGGGCAAGGGAGAAAGAAGACTCAAATGAGACGTGATCAGAGAAAACGCCAGGGTACAAATGATGTGAAAGACCCGACAGAAGCAGAGCCAGGAAGTCTTGGCAGAAGGTGGAGATGAGGAAAGAGCCAGTTACTGGTACCTCCCATCCAGTGAGCCACTGCAAGGTGGGGGAAGACAGGCACAGAGACACGGAAGATCCCGTGGGGTGCACCCTCAGAGGGGCGGTGCCCGGCGTGGACCGTGGGGTCTGTCTGCTTCTCCCAACACCCTTCACCCTTTTGCACGTGGATCACTCATCAGGTGGGCAAAGACCCAGTCTTACCCTTGATTCCGTAGGCTGAAGACTGGTTGCCTACCTATCAGCAAAGTTCTTTATGAGATTGTTTTGATCCAAAGTTAGGAAATGAAACTCGGGGGGTGGGGGTGGGGATAGGGGGAGAAAGACCACTTCCTACCAGTTTCAGGACAGAAGACTCCGGTGAAAAGAGTTTTTAAAAAGATGTCCAATTTTCACTGGAATATTTATCTCATGTTACCTGTCTCTCACTAAGAAAATTACATAGCATTTATGGTCTACAAAGCACTTAAGTGTTTCCTGTCTCGTTTAACTGTAGCAACTGCGATTCTGCGAGGGGGCCAGAGCAGGTGAGCCTCATGTTCCAGATGAAAACAGGTTTAAGAAGCACAAAGGCCCCAAAGCCAGCAGCCAAGCAGAGGCCGGTGCTCAGCTCAGCTGACTCACAATCCCCTCACTGTTTATACTATATCATGTTTCCTGCCTCCTTTTTTCTTTTTAAATCCCCAGTCTCCCTTTCAACAAATGCAAAAACTTCAAATTTCTCTTCATCTTCTTGGAATTTCAAAATAATCACCAAAAGAATTGGTTACAAAACACTCCAGTAACTCAGATATACCAAAAAAGAAAAAAAGAAAAATTCATAACTCCATAGTTGATTCTCTCAACAGAAGAAGGTGTGTGCTTCATTTTTGGGACACACATTTAGAGATAGTAATATAGATATAATATAGTCACCATAATAATCACATGCTTGGAATCCCATTTAATCTTCTGTAAAATCTTAAATCCTTCCAACATTTGAAATCAATTTTACCTTTCTACGAAATATAATTTCATTTTGGAACACTTTATCTATATATGTTTACTCTCCATTTTAAATATTCATTATATAGATGGGCTAGAAACATGTGCTTCATTGTGAAAATATCCTGCTCAAAACTAAATTAAGCTTAAGACAGAATTAAGGAATAGAACCTCCTCAAAATACTAAACCTTACTATAAGACGTGCATATATTTGCCTTCCATGTTTTCAGAAACACATTAAATGATGACCAGGAGGAGCTGTAGGAGGCCCCTCTGAAGTCAAGCCTGGGGCACCACAGGTTTCCTAGCCAGAGGCTGGGTGTGGAGTGGGGTGGAGGGAACCAGCTTCTTAAATATACATGAGTAAAACAGGAACAAGTCTAGTGATACCTGCTTACCTATTTGGGGATATATAAGAAGATACTCTACTGAGAAATCTTCATAGTGATTTTCTGAATGTTACCTTTGACAAAAGAATCAATTTTGATTTCCAAAACTTTTTGCTGGAGCTCTTCTGATAAAGACAAGTATCAGGAAGAAAAGATTCCTTGTGAGCTTATAAATGGGACTTTCAAATAGGATATCAAGAAAATACCACCTGAATTCATCCTCTAGGAAGACTAGGTGAAATCTGTTTTCCCCATCTTCGGAATGAGTTTTAAAAAACTTACACTTGAGAGTTTTATCAAATGAAGACATTTTAACCCCCACTTTGTTAAAGATGGATTTGGACCATGAATGTATTGTTTTCTCCTTTGGATTCTAGGTTCTTCAAACATAGTCAAATAATATGTAACAAGTTTACGTATATATGTACTCTTTGATCTAACAATTCCATTTATGGGAATACATTCTAAAGATACAACTCCATCAATATGTAACACATATGCATGCGGTTATTCAACACTGTTTGATAATTTCAAAATAACAAAAAACAACCTAAATGTCCAAACATAAGTGATGAATAAATGAGGATACACAGAAAGGAGTACTATACAGCTATAAAAACAATTAAGAAAGAATCCTATAAACTACCATGGAATGATTTCTAAGATATAGTTAAGAGAAAAAAGCAAAGTGCAAGAGTATACTAACATGCTACTTTTTATGAAAGAATAAAGAGAAAATAAAAAACCTTGCATGTATCTACTTATTTTACAAAAAGAGACACAAAGATGATAAACCAAATAAAGCAAGGGGTAAGTATCTTTTTTATATAGATTTGACTTTTGGAAGCATGTTACATATATAAAAAGTTTTTTAATGAAAGATGAAAACAAGCTGAAATAAATAAATCTAGGTGTTTTTCAAATGAAAAACATAACCACACTCAAGAGATGGAAAAAAAAAATCTCATTAATTTATAAACACAGTATCTGACTATATACTTTCAGTTTTGGGGAGAAGTGAGGAAAACAGCCAACAAAAGGTGAACTCTCTTCGGTAGGCGTATAAGGGAAGCAGTTCTGAAGCCATTTTAGCTGTGGTAATAAGATTAAACAAATTAGTAAATGTGTTGATGTTAGGAGCTGTGGTTCTCACCCAGGGAGACGTAAATATGAGATGTTGTAAGGCAAGGAAGAGGTTGTGGGATGAATCTACACTGGAGGCTCAGTGTGACACACGCTTTCTAAGGTAAGTTTATGTATGAACACATGCATATAAGCGTGTACACGTGCAGTATGAGTATACTGTGTGTGCATGTAGACGTGTATCCACGTGCATGTACATAATATCCATACACGTGTTTGTCTAGTGTATTTCCCCCTAGCTTTGACAACTGAGAAAGCCAACAAGCAAAGATGCTCCAAGCACAATCTGCACAAACAGCTCTCAGATTTCGGTTTCGAATCCAAAGTTCCGCACAAAAATGGCTGGTTCCAAGAGAAGGAAGTTATAATATCAGCCTGAAACATTTTGTGTCGTAAAGGGTGTGCCCAAAAAAGCGAAGGCAGCACGTCAAAAGGGCACAGGAGTCGGCTAAAAGAACTCTCGTTGGTCAAAACTGGGGCCATGTGAGCACGAAAAGTAATTAAGGTCAGTAATGAATTATAAGCCATTGCAAATGGTAAGAATCCACACCAATGATAGACAGACAGACAAATAATGAATAAATGAGGGGGAAAGGAAAGCTCCTGCTTCTCATACAATCCAAACAGTAAATGTAGACAGAGTGGTGGAGTTGGAAAATCATGTTGTAACCACTGTAGTCAAGATAAGTATAGTCCAGAACCATCAAGGAATGCTAAATCTGGGGGAGAACAACTTGAAGACACAGGATATTTACATGATTTTAAGCGTGTCTCTCCACAGACTGTACGGAAACAAAAGCAGTAACTAAACAAATGGTTATGAAAATGGCATTACTCTTAGAAAAGATACACTGGAGCATTTAGGGATAAAAAGGCCTGATATTTGCAACTCATTTTCACAATGGTTGAAGAAAAACCATATAAATTATACACCCACACATAAACATAAAAGGTATATATACCTATACCATTGCTGAAGTGGACATTTATTGGCCAGCACGTTTTTGCTGATAACCAATACTGACCCCCAAACCATGAGAGTAAGCAGAAAGTAAGGCTGGGCTATGGTGTCCTAGTCCTTTTACTGCAGAAATTGGTCCAGATATGGACCCGCGACCTAGCAAGGCCAATGTGGGACTCAGTTCAGTTCAGTGGCTCAGTTGTGTCCGACTCTCTGCGACTCCATGAACAGCAGCACGGTAGGCCACCCTGTCCATCAACAACTCCTGGAGTTTACTCAAACTCATGTCCATTGAGTCGGTGATGCCATCCAACCATCTCATCCTCTGTTGTCCCCTTCTCCTGCCCTCAATCTTTCCCAGCATCAGGTGGCCAAATTATTGGAGTTTCAGCTTCAACATCAGTCCTTCCAATGAACAGCCAGGACTGATCTCCCTCAGGATGGACTGGTTGGATCTCCCTGAAGTCCAAGGGACTCTCAAGAGTCTTCTCCAACACCACAGTTCAAAAGCATCAATTGTTTGGCACTCAGCTTTCTTTATAGTCCAACTCTCACATCCATACATGACCACTGGAAAAACCATAGACTTGACTAGATGGACCTTTGTTGGCAAGGTAATGTTTCTGCTCTTTAATATGCTGTCTAGATTGGTCATTAACTTTCCTTCCAAAGAATAAGCATCTTTTAATTTCATGGCTGCAATCACCATCTGCAGTGATTTTGGAGCCCCCCAAAATAAAGTCTAACACTGTTTCCCTATCTATTTCCCACGAAGTGATGGGACCGGATGCCATGATCTTCGTTTTCTGAATGCTGAGCTTTAAGCCAACTTTTTCACTCTCCTCTTTCACTTTCATCAGGAGGCTCTTTAGTCCTTCTTCACTTTCTGCCATAAGGGTGGTGTCATCTGCGTATCTGAGGTTATTGATATTTCTCCTGGCAATCTTGATTCCAGCTTGTGCTTCATCCAGCCCAGCATTTCTCATGATATACTCTGCATAAAGGCTCCTTCCTTTAAAAAAAGGACTAATTTCTGGCAGGAGTGGGCAGGAAAATGAATAATCTCTTTCCTCCTAGGTCCTAGGTCTGTTAAGCTATGAGCCCAGGTATATGGGCAGGCACAGTTCAACCTGGAGAAGGAAGGCAGTCGTCCAAGATGGAGCCAACACCCAAAGAGGCTCAGTAAGGGTGGGGACAAAGCCTTCTGTGGAGTTCCTGCTGAGAGCCCTGGGTTCTGACTCCCTAAACCAGTAAACCCACTTGTTACTCTTTCTTATGTTAATTCAAGTTGGGTTGATGTCACTTCCAACCAGTGCAGTTCTCATAATACAAAGGCCTAATATTCTCATCGTTTAAAGACACTTGAGGCCACATCAAAGCAATCTAATTTTTATAATCCTTGCTTTTCCAGCTTTCAGAGCTAGAACAAATCACATTACAGGACAGGAAAAAAAAACGGCAGACAAGATTTTAGAAGCTTAAAGTACCTATTTTTAGTAGTAAAACTCAACTTGAGTTTATAACATACATCTGTACATCCACTTTAAAGAAAGCATCTATCATGTATTTATGACATGCAAGAAACTTCCAACATATAATCTGTACCATCCATGCAGGACAAGGATCAGGTATGACCAACAGCAGTTCATTAGCGGCCCTTAGCCCCAAAACGCTCTCACATCCTGTCTACTACACAATCTCATCAGCCAAGATTTTATACATCTTGACTCTCCACAGTTTGCATTAGAAAAATAAGTACGCTTTTTTGAGGGGAAGGGATCGTTTAAGGAGTCTGGAAAGGACATGTGCACACTGCTATGTTTAAAATGGATAACCAAAGTGTAACTCTGCTCAGTGATATGTGGCAGCCTGGATGGGATGTGAGTCTGGGGAGAATGCATACATCTATCTGATAGTCATCTGAAACTATCACAACACTGTTAATCAGCCATACTGCAATACAAGATAAAAAGTTAAAAAAAGAGAAGAAAAATAAGTACCTTTTTTGCCTTCCACGTAGAAAATTATAGTATTAATCACAAGACAGACTTCCTCAAATTCTCCTCCCAGCTCCATCTCCAGTTCCCTACCTCCAGCTTTCTTTGCTTGAATTGAGTTAGAAACTGAGTGCTGGATCTGAGTACTAGAAGAAAAGTCTGGGTGCGTGTCAGAACACTGAGATTCATGGCTATGAGTCTTTTATTAACTCATCTCCTCACTTAAACATTAAACTTGGCAAAATGCTCATCAAAGTTTTAGCAGGAAACAATCAGTTACTTCCGCAGTGAGCTGCCATAATCCCCAAATTCAGGACAACTGAAAACAGCACGAGGACAATCATTGTTTCCACAAATGTACACTTTTCCCCATGGATTCCAGGTATTGAAAAATTTTTATCTACCAGACAAACCGCATTATTTCAAAATGACTCATCTCCTCATTTTAACATTAAACTTGGCAAAATGCTCATCAAAGTTTTAGCAGGAAATAATCAGTTACTTCCACAGTGACCTGCCATAATCCCCAAATTCAGGACAACTGAAAACAGCACGAGGACAATCATTGTTTCCACAAATGTACATGCAACTGGGAACCCAGCCTGGGAGCCACTACCCCACTCGGGGAATGACTCTCCAGAAAGGCTTCTATCCGGGCCTCGCCACAGGCTCGGAGCCTATTCCAGGAAGGACAGTACTGAAATCCTGGACGTTACTCCAGGGAGCTCATCTGCACACTTAATCCAACTTTTACTTGCTACTCATATTCGTTCCATCTATAAATGCAGGGCTGACTTAAGCACAGATTTTTTCAAGATATTGGTTCAAAGAAAAACACACCCCCAAAACTATTGGTTTTGGTGTAGATGGAGTTATCTGTAGATATGATGTGAATCGTATCTCCCTGTTCTCGGAACCTGTAATCACATCATTACCATCACCAAAACAAAGATTATGCAAGTTTGTGATGTCCTAGCTTAAAAAAAAAAGAAATAAAAACATTACAGGGACTTCCCTGGTGGTTCAATGGTTAAGAATCTGCCTTTCAATGCAGGGGACGTGAGTTCAATCCCTGGTCCAGGAACTAGGATCCCTCATGCCATGGAGCAGCTAAGCCTGTGTGCCTCAAACTAACAGAGGCCAAGTGCTCTGGAGCGTGAACACCACAAGTAGAGAGAAAATGGGCGCCACCGAGAAGAGCCCCACGCGCCACAACTAAGACCTGATGCTGCCAAATAATAATCTTTTAAAAAAATTACATACTTATAAGGTGACAAGGCAGAGTTTTAACAAACTTATTAAAAGTGATCACAGCAAATGAAAAAAGATTTTTTAACATAGAAGGGCTTCAAATGAAACATACAAGCCATCCCTACTTGCACCAAATCCCACTTGCCAGAGAGATCTGCTCTTGACCAATACCTCTCTCACTCCAAAAACATTCCTGCCTCTAGTTCTTTATTCATCGATATTCAGCAACCGCTACCCACATCCTAAAGTCAATCAGCTTAGATCTTATATATCTCCCCTATTCCCTTCTCTGCTCAAAATTTTTGATGGATGAGTATGGGCAACCATGTTTTAAATTTTCATTCATTCTTTTTGTTTTCTGACTATTCCTTTTTCCTGATTACACATTTCTTGTTTTGCAGACATGGTATCGATCATCTTGGATCTGAGGACACTAATTTGAAATTTTATGGCTTCTTTGCCTTGAACTGTTTTTCTGAGGACAGCTGTCCTGGTCATTCCTCTTCTTCCTGCTGCTCTACTGCTTCTCCTCATGGTCCGGGGATCTCTGGCGGCCGATTAATATTTAGCATGAGGGAGGCTGATAACACAGGGGCTGGTGAGGCTCCCTGCTGCTGAGTTAAGTCACTTTCTCCAGCAAGCCTCACCCCTGAATGGGAGGCCTGACCTGGGACTCTACATACACAAGGGGCTGCCCCTCTCTCCCCGTTTAAGGGGTTTGGGCAGGGAAAGGCAGAGAAGCCTGGTTCCTGTGCCCCTTTCTTGTGGATGTCAGTCTCCCCAACTGGAGCCTAGAACCCTCTTCCAGAACAAGCTGCTCAGCTTCTTTAGAATAACTGTCTGGAGCTGCCAGATCATGCAGCCGCTCTGCAGATGGTCCCCAACCTGCCACCTCCAGCCCTGGCCCCTCTCCAGAGCTGCCGGGGCCACCATCAGGGGGAAGTACTTCCGCCTCTGCTGCAGACATGGCTCCTGCATGTGCTCTGAGCGGGGATGTCCTCCACAGCATTCACCCATCAATACTTGACCAGGGGGCCCCCACATCTCAAACTTCGTAACACCTCCCATCTTTGAAGAATTTATTCCCTTCTGTTCTTCCTGTCAGTTCATTAAGTGAAAATCTGGTGAAGAAGGGAAAATAACAGCAAGCTTGATCTACCATTTTAAAACTGGAAATCCCCCAAACATCACATTGCTGCAAGTCTCTTCTCATCTATTAATTCCTTTAATAACTGGCTCAGTTGCTTTAATAATGCAGTACTCTTTCAAGGGACTCCCTAGATCATAAATGAAACACTTTTTTGGGGGCTTGTGGGATTTCAGTTCCCTCACTGGGGATTGAACTGAGGCCACGAAGTGAAAGCACAGGATCCTAACCACCATGCCCCCAGGGAACTCCCTGAAATACTCTTAATTCTCTAAATCCTTTCGGCTATTCTGTATATTAGGTTCTTTCACTTGTTTATATTTTTGCCTGTTTTGGGAACACCTGCCAGGCTGTTTCCCTAACTTGTGAAAGTCCCTCGATGGCAAGGTATCTCTGAGGCATCTTCCTTCCTCCACTGTCCCATTCCCAACAGAAGTGCTCATTAACGAAGCAAGGTACGCAGGAGGTAATACATACCTACTGGATAAATAAAGGAGCAGGTATTCATCTAGCATTACTGTTTAGAAACTGTTTCCTTATGGACCAAGTCAAGGTTTCCTATATCCCAGACCCTAATTCAGAAAGTTCTGAGGGGACTACTCTGGTGTCCAGTGGTTAAGAATCCACCTGTCATTGCAGGGGAAACGGGATTGATCCCTGGTCCAGGAACTAAGCTGTGGAGCCACTAAGCCCATGCCCCACAGCATCTGAGCCCACGCGCTTCAACTAGTAGGCCCACACACCCTGAAGCCCATGCTCTGCACAAGAGAAGCCACCGCAGTGAGAAGCCCGTGCACTGCAGCTGGAGAGCAGTCCCTGCCTGGCACAACCAGAGAAAGCCCGTGCGCAGAAACGAAGACCCGCTGCAGCCCCATTAATTAATTTTAAAAATTATATATAAAAAGAAAATCCTAAGAATTGCAGAATAAGAACTCCAGGAGCTCGTACAAAAATAGGAACAGAGATTTAGTCCAAAGCTTTAGAGGTGGGTCTCTGACATTATATCATTTAGTTTTCTTCCCTACTTAACAGAAAGCCCAGTAGCTTCTAAGCAGAGGGTCTCTACTCAGAACTCATTTATGTCTTTATATTTGCTTCTTTCTCCTAATAAAATGATCAGAATGTAAAAACAAGTTTCCCAACAGAAAGAATCCTGTCAATGGACTCTCTTGAACCTAAGTGCAGCCTCCATAAAGATCTGCACTCTAAACAAAGACAGGTGGATTCACCTTCGAGCAGTGAGGCAGAGCTGACCTGGTTGAATTTTATTACCCTTCCCGCTTCATAGTTCTTAGCTGACTCACAGCTCAAACACTTACATAATCAGAAGGTTTGGGGCTTACCTTTTTTTGAAGCAAGCATCAGAGAAAAAAAATCAGAAAACGTAAAACCTTTCTCCTAGGATGTTATCAAATTTATTGGATTTGGGATAAAAATCTGCTGTAGGTTGACAGATCCAAAGATATGGGGGTAAAAAGCTGAGCACAGAAATTGGGGCTAATCAGAGTATTCATTTCTTTTCATCATTTTGGCTTTTTCATTCCTAGCAGATATCACATAACCCTTAACTTAGGCCAGCACACAAATTCATTTCTTGACTTTTGAGAGAGAATATAAACCAGCCCCAGCTCTGACATGTGTGGAAATTCCAAAACGTATATGCTCTGCCCTCAACCAGCAACATGGACACCGACACTCAAGACCCTGGCTTACAAATGCAACCTCCCTCTCTGTCAAAGCGCTTGGCTCCCGGTTTGCAAGAGTAACTCAGAGGGCCATAAACCTACCCCTCAGATTTTCCCTGGATATTGAGGAGGGCCTGATGGCTTCGTACACATTGGAACCACTTGTCTTTCCTGCTCACCAAGCCGCA
Organism: Redunca redunca; assembly: GCA_006410935.1. Taxonomy (NCBI): domain Eukaryota; kingdom Metazoa; phylum Chordata; class Mammalia; order Artiodactyla; family Bovidae; genus Redunca; species Redunca redunca. Next base: position 76,391 of record SJYQ01094253.1, on the reverse strand, counting down.
CTATAATGCCATGAAGCTGACTTTTACTAAAGGCCGTTTTCAAGAAAAAAATACAGAATTCATAGGCACTCAGAAGTGTTTAATGCAAAAAAAAGCCATTGAGGATAGTATCCATTACATCACGTGATGCTGCCCAGTGAGAAATTTCTTTCTCAACTGGTAAAAATCTGACCTGACTGACGAGCTGGCCCAGTGCTTTTCCAATCTCAAAGCATTTCCCCAAAGCCCTTATCAACATTACCTGACCAAGCAAACCTGCCCACCCCTAGGTCCCACGCTGCAGCTGTGTGGGCCACGGTGTCCATGTATGCAGAGCTGTGTGTGTGTTTCTAAGAGTATTTGTGTCTCTGCGTGTCTTCTGTGACAATGCCAGGAGCCCTATTCTCCTTAGGAAAGGTACTCTAATTTTAAAAAAGCAAGCTGTGCTGGTGAAATTTAAATTTCAGAGTCAGGGAAATGACAGAGAACCTAAATCAGCTTCCTGGAGGAGCTTTCCAGCTTCAGTTTTACATAATAAAGGAGTGAACCAGGCTCACGCTCCAGGGTAGCTTGCAGGTAAAGGAAGAGAGGGTAGTTTTTGTTTTCTTAAAGGCTCCTGCTACTTGAGTTGTTTTTATCCCCTAAGCAATAAGTGAATATTAGTCACTATTAATTATCATCCTTGAAAAGGAAAATTCGCTAGACTCTATCATCTGTTAAGGAGAGAAACTGTGTTCAATTAGCTGCTGCCTCAAATGCAAAGAGAAACAGAACAGGAAAAGGTTGGGGTCATCTTTGTCCCTGAGGATCCTATCGAGTGTGCAAACTGAAATTCTGTACAAGAGGGGCCATGTCCTACAAATAAAGACCAGTTTCTCTGACACTAGACTCTCCCCACTGTTATCCATGCAATCTTCCCTAGCAAGGAGAAAAGAGGCGCAAAGCTGCAGAGAACAAAGTGGGTTTTGTGTCAGGGGAGCCTGGTGCCAAATCCTGACAGTGCTGCTCATTAGTTTGGCCTCTTGGACAAGTTACCTTGAAGTTTTCATTCCTAAAATAATAAATTTATGGGATTAAAATATTTAATTATAACATATGCAGAGTACATCATGAGAAATGCTGGGCTGGAAGAAACACAAGCTGGAATCAAGATTGCCAGGAGAAATATCAATAACCTCAGTTATGCAGATGACACCACCCTTATGGCAGAAAGTGAAGAGGAACTAAAAAGCCTCTTGATGAAAGTGAAAGAGGAGAGTGAAAAAGTTGGCTTAAAGCTCAACATTCAGAAAACGAAGATCATGGCATCCGGTCCCATCACTTCATGGCAAATAGATGGGGAAACAGTGGAAACAGTGTCAGACTTTATCTTTTTGGGCTCCAAAATCACTGCAGATGGTGACTGCAGCCATGAAATTAAAAGACGCTTACTCCTTGGAAGGAAAGTTATGACCAACCTAGATAGTATATTCAAAAGCAGAGACATTACTTTGCCGACTAAGGTCCATCTAGTCAAGGCTATGGTTTTTCTTGTGGTCACGTATGGATGTGAGAGTTGGACTGTGAAGAAGGCTGAGCGCCGAAGAATTGATGCTTTTGAACTGTGGTGTTGGAGAAACTCTTGAGTGTCCCTTGGACTGTAAGGAGATCCAACCAGTCCATTCTGAAGGAGATCAGCCCTGGGATTTCTTTGGAAGGACTGATGCTAAAGCTGAAACTCCAGTACGTTGGCCACCTCATGCAAAGAGTTGACTCATTGGAAAAGAGTCTGATGCTGGGAGGGATTGGGGGCAGGAGGAGTAGGGGACGACAGAGGATGAGATGGCTGGATGGCATCACAGACTCGATGGACGTCTGAGTGAACTCCGGGAGTTGGTGATGGACAGGGAGGCCTGGCGTGCTGCGATTCATGGGGTCGCAAAGAGTCCGACATGACTGAGCGATAGAATTGAACTGACCTACTGTTATTTAACAATGGGAGTGACTGTACAGTAACTTGTATGGCTCCTGTTTTTGGGAGAAGAGCTCTAACCATTTGTTCTAAGAAAACAATTATAGTATATATATATGTAATACTTTAAAATAATATATAAACTACACAAACATACACATACCTCCTTCTACGTGTCCAACAACCTGACAAACCTCTCTGCTGACAACCTTAGCTGTACATTAAGGCTATATATTGTCACCCTGCTTATTTAACTTATACGCAGAGTACATCATGAGAAACACTGGGCTGGAGGAAGCACAAGTTGGAATCTACATTGGCAGGAGAAATATCAATAACCTCAGATATGCAGATGACACCACCCTTATGGCAGAAAGCGAAGAACTAAAGAGCCTCTTGATGAAAGTGAAAGAGGAGTGAAAAAGTGGGCTTAAAACTCAACATTCAGAAAACTAAGATCATGGCATCCGGTCCCATCACTTCATGGCAAATAGATGGGGAAACAGTGGCAGACTTTATTTTGGGGGGCTCCAAAATCATTGCAGATGGTGACTGCAGCCATGAAATTAAAAGATGTTTATTCCTTGACCAACCCAGACAACATATTAAAAAGCCCAGACATTACCTTGCCAACAAAGGTCCGTCTAGTCAAAGCTATGATTTTTCCAATAGTCATGTATGGATGTGAGAGTTGAACCATAAAGAAAGCTGAGAGCTGAAGAATTGATGCTTTTGAACTGTGGTGTGGGAGAAGACTCTTGAGAGTCCCTTGGACTGCAAGGAGATCCAACCAGTCCATCCTAAAGGAAATCAGTCCTGAATATTCATTGGAAGGACTGATGCTGAAGCTGAAATTCCAATACCTTGGCCATCTGATGTGAAGAACTTTGGAAAAGACCCTGATGCTGGGAAAGATTGAGGGCAGGAGAAGAAGGGGATGACAGAGGATGAGATGGTTAGATGGCATCACCGACTCAATGGACATGAGTTTGAGTAAACTCCGGGAGCTAGTGATGGACAGGGAGGCCTGGCATGCTGCAGTGAAGATCCAGCACAGTCAAAAATATGTAAAAATTTAAAAAATTTCATCAAGGCCTAATGAGGTCAACCTAGCTGGAAAGGTCTGTTGTCAGAGACCAGACCCCAAAGGGTTTGGGGAACAGAAAAAGGAGCCTGATTCTATGCTGGAGGCAGATGGAACAATCAGAAGTGTCTGAGTAGGTGTAACTGTTAGAAGGAATCCTACTTCCCTGTCCCCATGTCTTCAGGCTTCCCTGTTCCCGAGGAGGGCACGATACTGGTAACATACTTTATCCTTCTTATAATTCCTCTCACTTGCCTGACCTCTGATGGGGACCTACGGGACTGGAGAGACTGAGAGGAAGAATAAAGCATCCCCGGCCCAGAGGCCTCCCTCTGCAGGGCTGCCTGCAGTGCTGGTGGGTGAACTTGACCGAGGGCGTAACAGGAAGCCTGATTCTGGCCGCAAGCCATTGAAAGTGTTTCAAGTCGGCCCATCAGTGGTAGAGCTGCTAACTCCATCTCCATCTCTGTGGACGGGTTCCCAGCTGATCTGGAATGGAGAGGGGGAAGAGGGGGCTTGACGGACCACCACGGCCAGCTACAAACATAAAAAATGAGGTGACAGCAGGGCTTCAGAAAGAGGAGCCAGGCGGCAGCTGGCAAGACGGACTGAAGGAAGAAAAGACCGGAAGCCCTTACATCAGCTGTGAAGCTCCTCCAACAATCCAAACGTCCCCTGAATCATCTGTAACTGAGGAGTGCAATCCAGGGGCTAATCAATACAGGCTCAAATCAAAACATGTACTTAAGCCAATCTGCCAGAGAGTAAATCAAAGAACACAAAACATATGACTTAATTATCAACATTTTTTTTTTAAATCAATTAATGTCCTTTCAGAACTAGAGTTGCCTCTGCTGACTAGTGGTGTCGTGAGTTAAAGGAGCCGAAGCAGCTTTATAAATATAAAAAGAGAGAAAGGCATAACAGTCCCGAACCGGACCTGGGCTACATGGAGGAATTCTGTGATATCCACTGGTCAGTCTTCCACTGCTCCCACACCAAGGGAGGTGGAAAGCCTCGTGGATCTTGTGTACATTTCTAAAGGGATAACCAGCCCAACTTGTCAGCATTTTCTCAGAGGGTGCCTCCTGGATTTCTAAACCTCAAGAGCATCTGCTGTCTTCTCAGGTAGCAGACTCACGAGCACTTATCCAACTCATGTATATTTTATATAGCCTCACTAGATAAAAATCAATTCCCTTAACATTGCTATGCATACATCTGACACCCAACCTTGCTTTGTCTTCCCTGATGGCTCAGTGGTAAACAATATTCCTGCAATGTAGGAGATGCAGGTTTGACCCCTGGGTCGGGAAGATTCCCCGGAGGAGGAAATGGCAACCCACTGCAGTATTCTGGCCTGGGAAATCCCATGCACAGAGAGCCTGGCGGACTTATGGTTCAAAGAGTCCCAAAGAGTCGGACATGACTTAGCACACAACTTGCTTTGTGAAATGCCTCCCCCCTCATTGCCCCAAATGGAATCTATGACAATGTCTATCTATATACTTGTCGCCTTGTCCCACAAAAAGTAAACATGAACTCCTTTAAGAAGAAGTTGATAAAATTACAAGCACCAGAGACCAGTGACTAAAGTGAGCCCGGATACCTCTGACTTTCTATTACCTTCTAAACACAAACCAAACTCCTTATTAGAGATTTCAGACCCTCCCCCGATGGCCTTAATTCTAAAACACCGCCCTGGAGGATGCTGCTGCTTCCTCCAATAACCAAACTCAGTCACACCACTAGCTCACGTCTGAGTCTCTCTCTTCACAAGCAGCTACCCTGCAGAACCATTGCAGCTTCTCCAAAATAATCTGGAAGTTACTGGCAGAAGACAGAAACTCAACGGGGACACCCCCCACAGAAGCCACTCCACCCACATCAGAGATGAGCCTGTGCGCACTAGGTCCACTGAGAAAGTGGTTCAGTGGGCTTCTGAGGTGGCTCAGTGGTAAAAAATCCGCCTGCCGGTGCAGGAGACTTGGGTTTGATCCCAGGATTGGGAAGATTCCTTGGAGGAGCAAATGGTAACCCATTCTAGTATTCTTGCCTGGGAAATCCCATGGACAGAGGAACCTGACGGGCCGCAGTCTACGAGGTCACAAAGAGTCAGACATAACTGCGCACACACACAAGTTGCTCATTAGTCAGACTCCTGATTTTACTGACTTCTCTTGACCTTCTGAGGAGGTTAGTTTATGTCTGCTTGCTGTGAACTACATTCCTGGGATCCCACCCAAGCCTCTGTGATAAACAAAAGGTAAAATCCCCTGCCAGGCAGAAGAGAGTGAATATTATAAGGCAGCTTTAACTTGGATTAGACAATTACCCATCTGGTCCCAACAGACTGTCCTTCTGAAAATGAACCGAACCATAAAATAAGATTCTGAGTTGTGGTACAAGGCATTCTAAAATGCTTTCTCTCTTTAAAACTAACTTCTTCTATGCCTGACCCTGTATAGGACTGATGCCCCCATTAGCTTACATCCTGTTAGCAAGTGAATCAATTTCTGCACCTTTAATGGGTGCTCCCGGTCTATACTCTGCCTCGGCACTTAGCCCTTAAATTCCCCTTACATATAGAGGAGTTTTGTATGACCTCAGAAGGTTTAAATATTTTCCACCAAGAATTTAGAAAGAGACAGAACAAAAGACATCACATTTGCATGCATGTGTCTGAGTCACTTAATCGCGTCCGACTCCGTGACTCCAGGGACTGCAGCCCACCAGGCTCCTCTGTCCATGGGATTCTCCACGCAAGCATACTGGAATGGGTGGCCACGCCCTCCCCTAGGAGATCTTCCTACCCAGGAGTCAAAGTCATGTCTCCTGAACTGCAGGAGGACTCTACCCAGTGAGCCCCGGGGAAGGGTACTTTTGTACAGCGATGACAAGTATTTAGCTCCCTGAATAAAGAATGTTTGGACCCTGATAGGATCTCTAGCCAGGGCCCTGAGGTCACCTCCAGCGGCCAGTGTGTCCCCACGCCCTCTTCTCTAGACGGGTCCCTACACGGGTCACTGTGGTCTGTCTCCTCTGGTCTCCCCGACTCACCATCTTCTGAGCACCTGCTGATATGTCAGGCACCGAGTTAGACGCCAAATGAGACTCGGAGCAGGGAGGCGCCAGCACTAGACAGCTCCGCAGCAAGGGAGTCCAGGCAGTCCTTCTCTGTCTGGAACTCTGCACACACCCCTGGCTCTCCCAGACCCCAGGCACCGACCCTGGGTCTGTGCACGCCTCACCCTCGACAGCTGCCCCTCTGCTGTCTACATGGTTGCTGCTCCCCGAATCACTGCCCATCCCATACACACCTGTGACGTCCCTTCCCTGACACCCTGCGTGTGCCCACAGACTTTAATTCTTCTTAATCCAAAGGGAATGGCAAGAAATGGCAGGCACGGTATTAATTAAGGCTATCTTTCTCTCCTCAGGAGGTGAGGAGGTGGGTTTACTTTGGCCCAGAGTGGGGAAGCTCCGTCCAGGGGCTGGAGCCTGGCCACGGCCTGCCGGGCCGTGGACGCAGAGCCCAGGGTCTGGGGCGGGAAGAAGGGGACGCACCTGGCCTTCCTGGACTTCGTCCTGGCCGCAGTGTCGGGGCCGCCCCTCTTCTCTTTGGCCTCCCTGGGGCCCGAGGCCTCTCGGGGCTTCCTCGCCTTCTTGGTGCCGTCCTTCTGCTTGGGCTCCCTGGGCTCCTTGGCCTTCCTGGGCTCCTTGGCCTTCCTGGGCTCCTTCAGCTCTCTGGGCTCGCGCTTCCTCTTTGGCTTAGGCTCCCTGTCCTTGCTTCCCTTTGCTGCCCCTTCGTGCTCCCCTGGATCCTTTTTCTTGCGTTTCTTCTTCACGCCCGTGCCTCCTCCACCACTGTCCTCCATACCATTATGGGACGCCGTTTTCCTGGGGAAAAGGGGCCCGGCCTCCTCTTCAATGTCGTACAGCTCCTTCGGGGCTGGACAGTGACTGGCAACATCTTCAATTTTCTCCTCCTGGTCAGTGCTGTGGTCAAATGGGGAGGGGGATGTGTAGTCAAAATTGACAGAGGCATCAGACATTGGGGAGTGATTCGGAACTTTTAGACTTGACAACTGCAAGAGAGAGAGAGAGACAAGCGTGTTATTCTTCCGCTGCAAGCTTCACACAAACACTGATGTCAACTGTGAATCTATGGATCTGTTCGGCATCTCCTGAATGCCTAACAGTAGGTTAGGCCACGGTCTGCTCAGCCACGGTCGTAGAGCGGCAAACATGATGCTTTATTGAAAATATTTGCCTCTGCTTGTGTGGAGCAAGGTCCTGTTGGACCAAGTTGTTGTTAGTATATTATGTAGGAAATGTGTATGCAAAGGTCTGAAGGCTTTCCATGTTTTGCAGGAATCTGAAACACCTTTTTCAGCTCCAAGTCTAGAACCAGCAACAATGGTCTCCCACAGAATACCTGTAGATGCCACTGTGCTTATTTGCTCAGTCGTGTCTGACTCTTTGTGACCCCACAGACTAAAACCCCCCAGGCTCCTCTATCCATGGGGATTCTCCAGGCCAGAATACTGGAGGGGGTTGCCATGCCCTCCTCCAGGGGATCTTCCCAACCCAGGGATCGAACCCAGGTCTCCAGCACTGCAGGTGGATTCTTTACCAGCTGAGCCACCAGGGAAGCCGCAGAAGCCACTAGTGGACACAAATCCTGGGCACACTGCTCCAACCCAGAGTGGCATTTATCATGCTGATACACAAAGTTACTGGCCAAGTGTGCTCCTGGATAAAGCTGATGTCAGCAGGGTGATAAGGATACAGGGTGAAGCTCAATGTGTGAGATTTATTTCCCCCAATCTTCGCTCTCACATATCATCAAGCAGCATCAACATTCAGCTGGTTTGATTTTCAAACAAGAACATCTGGTCACTCAAACTGTACCTTTTCTTTTTAACTAAAAATAGTGTTCTGTATGATCATCTAACCTTGTCACCAGACCCAGCACCAGATAACCTTTGAAAGTGAAAGTTGCACAGTCATGTCCGACTCTTTGTGACCCCAAAGACTATACAGTCCATGGAATTCTCCAGGCCAGAATACTGGAGTGAGTAACCTTTCCCTTCCCCAATCTTCCCAACCCAGGGATCGAACCCAGGTCTCCAGCACTGCAGGTGGATTCTTTACCAGCTGAGCCACAAGGGAAGCCCAAGAATACTGGAACGGGTAGGCTATCCCTTCTCCAGGAGAGCTTCCAGACCCAGGAATCGAACCCAGGTCTCCCGCATTGCAGGCGGATTCTGACCCACCAGGGAAGCCCGCCAAAGATAACCTTTGGCCACTTACAAAAAAGCAAGTAACTGTACAGGAGCGTGTTTTACTGTAACAGATGCCTTTAGAAAGTAAGTGTCACAGGTGCTGAAGGCAGCCCTAAAAAGGACATTTCAAAGCTGATGTGGAGCACTGCCAAATAAACGTGCAGCCTCCTAACACCTAACACCACTTTTAAGGAAGCATCCCTTCGGAAGCAGAAGTTATGTCTCATATTTTCAGGTGTGGTGTCACAAAGAACATCTGTCATTTCATAACCACGCTAAGATTGCCAGTAATCGGACAACAACATGGGTGCTAGTTTAAGGAAATAAAGAAGTAACTTACGGAGGACCTGGAAGAGACAAGCAGGCTTTCTAGGAGGATGGTTATAGTCACCATTGGATGATGGCTTAGCAGCGGCCCCATTTGTGAGTCGCCTGCTCTGTTAACAGGAGGCCGGGCCTGTGCTGAAGGGCACAGATACTTGCCAGGTGGTGCGGTTTCCCTCTGGCCTTCTGGTCACCCCGTCTCTGCTCAGACTTCCTGGCCCACCCTGGGAGTGACGGGGTGCAAAGCCCAGCTGCTTATTTCCCTTTCGTTCTTCCCAACTCCCTTTCTTAGCCTGATATTCCCAAACACAACACAGAATCCCAGGAGAAGATGATGAAAGCAAAGGAGGATTCTTCTGGATTTTTATCATAAACACAGTTCAGGGTCATAAAGAAGCCTAAATCCAGAGGGAACTGGTCATTATGGCAGGACTCACTACTTGGGGGTTGAGGGTGGGGGGACAATTTAGTGTGACTACCTCACTGCTGATTCAGTACTTAAGATGGTTTAGAAGAAAGAAGAGCTAAGTAAACTTCAGAGAAATTTAAATCAATCAACTATAAGAAAGTGATTTAGATGGTAAATCTTATCTGTTGTCCACCACAATAAAAAGACTAAAAAAGGTAGGGAGGGAGGAAGAAAGAGAAGAAAAGGGAGAAAGAGAAAGAAACTCAACAGTGCGGTAATGGACCCAGTTTAAGGCTGGGATCCTATGAGCACCTTACCATCCCTGGGATGTTACTAAATTCTGTGCCTGGGACACTCGGCCCTCAGGGAGCAAGTTTTTGCTTAGTATGCAAAGGCATACACACTGAAAAAGGCAGAGACACACAGGTGTTTATCCAAAGAGGCTTTAAAAGACAACACACCGAAGACCTAATTCTACCAAGGCAGTTCTCTGAAGCTCAAAGTGAGACCCTCTCCTCAGTTCATACCTCATGTTAAGGTCCCTCTTTTGGGGGCTCTCCAGAAGGCTGAGCAGGTAGCTCCGGCAGGTGTGGTGGTACCTAGGTATTCAATCATTAGGCAGTAACAGTAACAGCAGCCAGAGCTACTGAACACACATCAAACGGAGATATTCAGAACTACACAAAGCATGTTGCATGACGTCTCCGATCTTTCCCAACAACCCTGCAGGCTTACTAGCACAATGATGTCTATTTTGTATAAGGGGAAAGGGAAGATTACTAACTGATGCTAAGTAATGTACCCAAGGCCATACAACTAAGGACCCAAGGAGCCTGGATCGGAACTCTCTGGCCAAAAGCTAATGTTGGTTTCGTTGAGCATTTGACGACATCCCAGGGAAGCAGACCACCAGACAAGCATTAACTACACTTGGTCAGAAACCCTAAATGTGATGGTGTACTCAATCGCTTTGGGAGAAGATCAGGTTCTTTACAAAACTAAACACACACTTACCTGATGTCCTAGCAATCCCATTCCCAGGAATCCTACAGAGTTGTCTAGTCCACCTCTCACTTTACAGATGAAATAATCTGTCTTGAGATTTAGAGTTGTTGTTTAGTTGCTAAGCCTGTGTCTGACTCTTTTGTGACCCCATGGACTATAGCCCTCCAGACTCCTTTGTCCATGGGATTTCACAGGCAAGAAAACTGGAGTGGGTTGCCATTTCCTCCTCCAGGAGATCTTCCCAACCCAGGAACTGAACCTGTGTCTCCTGCCCTGGCAGGTGAATTCTTACTAATTCTTTACCGCTGAGCTACCAGAGAAGTCAAGAGGTTTAGAGAGAAAAGGCAGTTTGTCAAGATATATTCCTAGGAAGTGGCACAGCTGGGACATTGTGGAGGGAGAAGGGAAACCCAAGACATGAGCACAATCAACCAGTGTTTACAGGGCGGAAGTATCCCAAAAGGCAGGTATTAGTAAGCAAAAATATAAAATTTTAATCTTGCAAGTCAATAATTCCTCAGAAAATTTTTTTTGTTTTTAATGTTCAAGAAACCTTGTTGGGAGCCTGGAAAAGATATCTGCTGAGGATTAAAAATATAAGACAAAAAATATTTCTTTCATGTATCTCAAGGTCAGCTGGGGGGTGGGGAGGGGAGGGAGGCAAAAGAGAATAAATGAAGTCTGTTTCAGCTTCTAGCAAGAAGGGCACTAAATTACCACTTTTGAAAATGGCCTTAAAAGGGACAGACGGCAGATGACCGACCGCAGGAACAGTATTATTTTACATTACACTGACAGCTTAACCAGAATCACGCATCTAGGGACGCCAGGATGAAGCTGAGAGAGATGGGTAAAACACACATCAATGTCAACTCCTAAACCACACTGATAGTAATAAAACCTATTTCTTGGGCTCAAAATTAACAATCTGCAATATTCCTGGAAAAGACACTTAAAAGATCTGAATCTAGACAAACAGGTTCCCAGACAGACATCCAAGGACAAATCTGGGGTGTTCCCCTGAAGAATCACACATGTCCTTCAAAGTCAAAACGGACTCTATGAAAATCATCCATGCTACAAAATGAAGAGACCCTGAAAAACCTGTGTGAAGTGAAAGAAGTCAGGCACCTTGAAGACCATGTATTGTCTAATTTCACTTACATCAAATGCCCAACATAGGCAAATCCATAGAGACACAAAGGAAGGTATATGGAGTTGCCAGGGGTTGAGGAAAGAAAAAAGTAGTGTCTGCGATAGGCATAAGGTTCTTTCGGGGGTGATGAAAATGTTCTAGAATCAGATAGTGGTGATCTTTACACAATCCTGTGAACAAACCAAAAGCACGGAACTGCATGTTTTAAATATGGAATTTATAGAATGTGAATTATATCTCACTTAAAAAAATTCAATATCATCCCCACCTTTCTAAATTCCAGATGATGACCCTGTATTCGAGACAACAAAAGAGACTCAGATCTATAGAGTGAACTTTTGGACTCTGGGGGAGAGAGAGAGGGAGAGGATGGGATGAGATGGGAGAATGGCATTGAAACATGTATACTATCAAGTAAGAAACGAATCTCCAGTCGATATCCGATGCAGGATGCAGGATGCTTGGGACTGGTGCAAGGAGAGGACCCAGAGAGATGTTATGGGGTGGGAGGTGGGAAGGGATTCATGTTTGGGAATGCTTGTACACTCGTGGTGAATTCATGTCAATGTTTGGCAAAACCAATACAGTAATGTAAAGTAAACTAAAGTTAAAAATTTCAAAAAATTAAAAAAAAAAATAAATTAAAGAAAAAAAATTCAATATAAGAATATACTGACAAGGGTTCTCTCTCTTATGTTGCTAACAGGAGTATCAGTTTTTTTGTTTTGTTTTTTCCCCTACAGTGGAAGCATGGGGTCTTAACCACTGGATCACCAAGGAAGCCCCCAGTGTTAACTAGTGAAAGCCTTTTTGCAGGGGAGAGTAGCAAAAATACTAAAATTTTAATCATGGATATGCTTTTAAATTAGCAATTTCTCTTTGAGAACATAAACTAAGGGAAACATTTAGAAACTCCAAAGTTTATATGTAAGAACATCTGATACAGAATTGTTTTTTAACAGAGTAAAAATAAATATCCTATTTAAAAGTAAACACAGGGAATTCCCTGGTAGTCCAGTGGTTAGGAACTCAGTGCTTTCACTGCCAGACTGCCTGGGTTCAGTCCTTGGCAGGGGAATCAAGACCTCACAAACCACACAGCGTGGCCAAATGAATAAATAGAACATAAATATCTTATTTGTCAATCTTTAGGAAAATGCTTAATAGCACATCCACATAGAATAACACTACACAGCCATTATTAAACAAAGTTTTAGCTGACATTTAAAATTTTAAAGTTTAAAAGTTAAAAGTTTTAGCTGACAACATGTGGGGAAAAAAAAAATATATATATATATATATATATAAAATCTAATTTTTTAAAATGCGACATCACCACTAGCTTTTTAAAATGAATTTTAGGATACCTACCATCATTATGTCTGGGAGATAAGACTGTGGGCAAGTTTCACTTCTTTTTCCTAAAACTTTCTCAAAGTTATTACCTATTTGTCCTTAATTGTTTCCCATGATTAGAAGCTTTATGAGACAGTGACTTTGTGGTGTTCCCCAACATTTTTGTGGCTTATAGTAAAACTCAGTCATGTGGTTATTGGGTGAAATGAACATTTTCAATTTGAGAAAAAGAAAAAAGTCTACAAAATTGTACATGAAAGCAAAAATGACAATACCCATGTACAGAAGAAAGAAGAAAATAAACAAAATGTTAAGTCATTTGAGGCTGTGTAAATTTTTTTTCTTTTTTAATACACAGATGTCTAGATTTTCAATAATAATACTTTCATGATATTTGTCAGAAAAATTTTAAAGACTTAAATGATAAACAGGAAAAACTGCTTGCCAGACAATTCATGCTCCTCCAAGTCATCAGGCTTCAGGAATCAAAGGGAGACTATGAGAGGTGCCAGCTCATGATGACATCTGACTGGGTGCAGGGCACGGTGCCCTCCTCACTGGGGCCGGGCAGGCCCCCCAACACCCTTCACCCACAAGCGCGTCCTCCGGCTTCCACCCTCGGTGAGCAGCCCCGTGGGGCCTTGCTGCCAGTCTGCTTCAGGGACTCCCGAATTCCCTGCTTCAGGGACTCCCGAATTCCCCAGGGAGAAGAAGGTATTCTGTGTGGTGTTGTTTAGTGGACTCTTTTGCAACCCCATGGACTGCAGCGTACCAGGCTCCTCCATCCAAAGGATTTTCCGGGCAAGAATACTGGAGTGGGGTGCCACTTCCTCCTCCAGGAGATCTTCCCCACCCAGGGATCGAACCCGCATCTCCTGCATTGGCAGGCAGGATTCTTCGCCACTGAGCCACCAGGGAAGCTCATGTTCTACGTGCAGACTTACTTAATCTAAAGAAATCAGTTAGATATAAAATTAAGCAGAAAAGCTTAACTAAGTTTGAGACCTTTTTTTTTTTCTTTAAGTCCAAATAACAAAAATTAAAATACAAAATAAGAAGCAATCGTTCCTATTAACAAGTTGGGTCTGTGGGCATTTCAGGTGGCAAAACTACTTCCCAATTAAAATTAGAATTGTCTTATATTTTTGCCTTTTCTTTCATCTGAGAGAGTATTTCTCATAGTTACCTGACTGTGGAATACAGTAAAGACAGAAAACCCCACATATCCTTGCCTTTTTATACTGCAATTGCACTGGGACGCTCATCATTCAGCACAAAGATTTGTGCTGAGATGGCAAGACTCATCTGAGGAGGGAGATTGTCAGTGTGTGTGTGTGTCCCCTCTGGGCTGAGTTTTTTCCCTGCATTCAGCATATTCATCTGAGGAGAGAGAGTATTAGAGAATCAGAGTGAGCGAGCGAGCGGGTGTGTGTGTCAGAGAGAGAGAGAGAGAGTGAGTGAGTGTGTGTGTGAGTGAGCGAGCGGGTGTGTGTGTCAGAGAGAGAGAGAGAGAGTGAGAGAGAGAGAGAGTGAGAGAGAGAGAGAGTGAGAGAGAGAGAGAGAGTGTGTGTGTGTCCCCTCTGTGCTCCTTGAGTTTTACCCCTGCATTCAGCACATTCAATGCCTTCTGCACTAAGAGTCCTGTGCTCCGGGCGGTAAGGCAGCCACTTCAATCCCGTGTCTCTTCTCCCACAGTCACAGCTGGTTAGCACCAGAGCAAGAGTTCCGTTTCAGAGATCTAAGGTGGAAACCTTAGGTACGTAAGATGCAGGTGTCCAGGAGGCTCTTTTCTAAGGGAAACGTCTAGAAGAGTACATTGGACTGCCCAGGAAGAATGGGTAAAGAGAGAAGAGGGACCAGGGCCTAACCTGAGGAACACTAATGCTCATGGTTCCCAGAGGGGAGGAACCTACACACCGTGCGGGAAGGAGCATGATCAGGCCAGTGACGTAGCGGGGAAACGGCAACGAAGCGCGGCTTCACAGATACTGAGGATGAGCGCGTTCTAGGACAGAACGCTCACAGGTGTCAACTGCTGCTGAGAAGCAGGTAAGCTAAAACTAAAGAGTGATCAACACATCTGGTGATGTCATTTCTACAAAACACATCCACCCCAAAACCCTTGAACCTGGTCGTTCCTGGTCCCCATCTCTATTTCCACATTAAAACAGGGTACAGGGTGGTGTTGGGATTTTATCTTACAGTGTTCCAGGAATCTTAGAAAGTCAACATCTCTAAATATATCTTTAGGCGAAGTCAACCTAAACCTTGTCAATTGCAGGCAGTAACAATGGGGCGGGGGAGCAGGCAGATTATCAAATTTAGATGCTAAGAAGAAAAGAGCAAGAAAGAGGGAAATTATTTGATAAGTGCCTGTTTGTTAACAACTGTTGTTTCTAGAAACTACGAGTTTTATTTTCAAACAACTATGGCCCTAATGGAAAAACCAAAAGTTCAAAGCGATTCAATTCTTTAAATCTGTCAAAGTGGAATGATGTTTGCTTCATCCGAGGCTAGGGGAGGCCTCTTCTAGAATGTTTTTGTGGCATCTTCTAAACTAAGTAGGTCAACAAATACAGAAAAATAAGACTAATTTCCTTCCTCTTCCTTCCTGGCCCACCTGGAATTTCACTGTAGGCTTGGGCTACCAGGGCCTCTGAGCCCAGAACTTCAGCAAACCCTGTCCAACCGCACTGCCACATACCAAAGTCCAGAAAGACCAGGGCCTAGAGTCAGGAATACTGCGTGTGTAGACAGGGAATGGTGCTTCTCATAGACCCTAGTCACAGCTACTCTGAGTATTCAGCACTGTTGTGATATCTGAAGGACAAAACAGATGCCAGCAATGATCCTAATAATACCCGATTTTACTAAGGACTGAGTATTCTTTAACAGATTGTGTCTCTAAACAGCTCTAAGAGGAAGTATACTATGGTTCCAACTACAACTTCATCTTCTAGAGAAGCTCACAGAGGTGAGTAACTCACCCAAAGTCACACAGCTCGTGAGCAGTAGACTTGCCATGTGAGATCAGATTTGATGCCTGGTTTTAAGAGCCACTGCTCTTGACTCCTTCATGATGCTGCCTCACGCTCTGGATACACCAAACGTAGAATCAGAATTAGCAAGACTCTCTAAGCACCTCTACTTTATCTCCACCATCCACTGCCCAGCACCACTGTATCTCCCTAACCTTTCCCAGAAAACCGTTAACTCTTTCCTCTTCCATCCATTTTTTTACAAATCCATTTGTTTCCCAGAACAGAATGGGAGAACACATGAAGAATCAATCAATCTAGTAGAACGTTGAAGATTAAATAAGTGACCTCAGACTTTCAAAACTACCCAGAAGGACCCCAAGATAAGGGTTAAAGAAAAGCTAATACGCACTTGGCAGCTACCAGAAGACTTACAACCACCATCCTAAGGATGTATCTTGTCAGCACTGGGTACTGTATTTCCTCCGCAAATGAGAACATCTGATCTTTGGACACTAAGTGTTATACAGTTTCTCCAAACTTGCAAAATTTCTCCAAAACTGTATCAGTGGTAAAAGGATGAGCTAATTAAGAAACCAGACAGTGAGTTAATGAGAAGACTATTGGAGAAGGCAATGGCACCCCACTCCAGTACTCTTGCCTGGAAAATCCCATGGACGGAGGAGCCTGGAAGGCTGCAGTCCATGGGGTCGCTAAGAGTCGGACACGACTGAGCAACTTCACTTTGACTTTTCACTTTCATGCCTTGGAGAAGGAAATGGCAATCCACTCTGGTGTTCTTGCCTGGAGAATCCCAGAGATGGGGGAGCCTGGTGGGCTGCTGTCTATGGGGTCACACAGAGTCGGACACGACTGAAGTGACTTAGCAGTAGCACCATAAACTGTATCAACAGTGGAAAGAAGTTCACTGCTGTTACTTCTGCTTCTTTTCATAATGCTCAGAATACCAGCTTTGGGCTAGTGTTCCTGAGAGTGAATCCCAGCTAAATAGGGGAAGGCAATTCTCTGCAGCTATATTGACACTCGTCAAATGTCACAGATCCTAGATCTCTTGTCGCCACTTTGATGTTGGCCCAGGGCCTCATACCAGAGCTCCCCAGACTCCTCTGGCAAGGAAGGGGGATGAGGCAATGCTGTTCGCTGTTGAAACGTGGTAGAGTCTTTCTTCCAGGGTTTCCTGCGTGCAGATAGACTCAGTGTCACTTTATTCATAGAATTTAAAATTCAGCAGCTTCTTTCTGTTTTTAAAAAGTTCTTTTGTGTCTGTCTCAGCTAGTGACACACTGAGCGACATCAGTAACATGAGCGCAAAGAACCACTATGTAATATTTAATTATGTATTTTAACTAAAAATTGTATCTGCTTAAGATACTTTTTATTTTGGTACCAACAGATAAATACCATACACGGTAAACCCTAGGATGCTAGTGAGATGGACCTCGGAGGCCATCTAGCCCAGGCTCCCATCTCCTGGCCTCTGACATCCAAGCAAACGGCTCTCCAGGCTCTCCAGCCTCTCCAGGGGCAGGGAGCTCACTGCCCACAAGGCACAGGACACAGCCGAGCGGCTCAGCTTCTCAGGACGGTCTCCTTCAGCCGGAGCTTCACCCTGCCCACCACGTGTCCATACCCATCCACGACGAGACAGATAAAACAGTTAACCTCTTCTCCACAAGATCCTTCTAAATCTTCTTCAGGCTCCATCGTCTTAGTCTCACCTATTATACCTCACGCAGTCAGTGTTCCTGTGCAGTCACTTTGCTCTGACCTCTCAAGTACATGTTTCAGAGCACAAAATGGAAATATGCTGAGGTATGTCCAAAGATCAGTTTGCGAGCCTGTGGATTGCTCCGGTGGGAAGGTTTTTTTATCTTCATGCTTGGCAGCATCTTGCAGTTCATATGGCCTATCACCAGTACCTGGAAGAGAAGCAGCAGCAACTGCTCCACTTAATTAACTTGCTTCTCCACCCCACCTAACTCTTAAGTAAGAACATGCACTATCCATCAACACTGACTATGAGGTCTAAATGAAAACCCACCTCACTGAGGCTAAATAATAGCCAGCTGACATATCAAAGGTCTTAATGTGACTGTGAAAATTCATGTTGGAATAATTTTGATAAGAACTTTTTGTTTGTTTTGGCCACCTGATGAGAAGAACTGACTCACTGGAAAAGACCCTGATGCTGGGAAAGACTGATGGCAGGAGGAGGAGGGGACGACAGAGGATGAGATGGTTGGATGGCGTCACCAACTTGATGGGACATGAGACTGAGCAAGCTCCGGGAGCTGGTGATGGACAGGGAAACTTGGCGTGCTGCAGTCCACAGGGTAGCAAAGACTGAGCGACTGAACTGGACTGTTTTTACCGACATGAAAGCTTACTTTAAATAGTGTTTAAAAAAATTAAATACGCAGATTGTCTTAAGAATTATAAATCTGCCCATGTATCATAAATGACAACAGTCTGAAGGTCTGGGGTTCTCTTCAGTATGTTCTTATGAACAGTGGCATAATGCTCCACTGGCACCGGCTATAATGTAAACACAGACCTACCTCACAGATACTGCAGGATCAGTTCCAGACCCCCACATAAAACCAGTGTCATGGTGAAGTGAATCACACAGAGTTTTCGGCTTCTTAGTGCATATGAAAGTTGTGTTAACAGTATACTGAAGTCTATTAAAATAATATGCAATAGCATTATTTCTAAAAAAGAACAATCGACATACCTTAATTTAAAAACACTTTATTGCTTAAAAAAAATGCTAACCATCATCTGAGCCTTCAGCAAGTCATATTCTTTTTGCTGATAAAGGGTCTTGCCTTGATGTTGATGGCTACTGACTGGTCAGGGTGCTGGCTGCTGAAGGCTGGGGTGGCTATGGCAATTTATTAATATAAGACGACAATGAGGCTGACCACATTGCTGGAGTCTTCCTTTCTGAGTTTTCTGTAGCATGCAGTGCTGCCTGACAGTGTTTTACCCACAGTACAACTTTTAAAACTGGAATCAATCTTCTCAAGCCCTGCTGCTGTTTTATCAACTAAGTTTGTGCAATATTCTAAATCCTTTGTTGCCATTTCAAACCTTCTTCACCAGGAGCAGTTTCCATCTCAAGAAATCACTTTCTTTGCTCATCATAAGAAGCAACTCCTCATTTGTTCAGTTTTATCATGAGATTGCAGCAATTCAGTCCCATCTTCAGGCTCCACTTCTAGTTCTCCACCACAGTTACAGTTATTTCCCCCACTAAAGTCTTGAACCCTTCAAAGTCACCCATGAAGGCTGAAATCAACTTCTCCTAAATCCCTGTTAATGTTGACATTTTGACCTCTTCCTGTGAATCACAAATGTTCTTCACAGCATCTAGATTGGTGAATCCTTTCCAGAAGGCTTTCAATTTGTTTTGTCCAGATCCATCAGAGGAATCACTATCGATGGCAGCTAAGGCCTTACAAAATACATGTTCTAAAGAGCAAGATTTGAAAGTCAAATTACTTCTTGATCCAAAGGCTGCAGAATGGATGCTGTGTTAGCAGACATGAAAACACCATTAATCTCGCCGTACAACTCCATCAGAGCTCTTGAGTGACCATGGGCGTTGTCACCGAGCAGTCATTTTTTTCTGAGCAGCAGACTCAACAGTAAACTATGCTGTAAACACATGTGCTGTCATCCAGGCTACGTAATTTTCATTTAGAGACTACAGGCAGAGTAGATTTAGCTCAATTTTTAAGGGCCCTAGTAGTTTCAGGATGGCACATGAGCACTGGCTTCAACTTCAAGACACCACCTGAATTAGCCCCTAACAAGAGAGTCAGCCTGTCTTTTGAAGCTTTGAAGAGAGGCACTGACTTCTCCTCTCTAGCAATGAAAGTCCTAAATGGTATCTTCTTCCAATGAAGGCTGGTTTGTCTAAACTGAAAATCTGTTGTGTAGCGTAGTCATCTTCACGGATCACATGAGCTAGATCTTCTGCATGACTTGCTGCAGCTTCTGCATCTGCACTTGCTGCTTCACCTTGCATTCTTATGTTATGGAGATGGCTTCTCTCCTTAAACCTCATAAGCCAACCTCTGCTAGCTTTGTACTTTTCTTGGGCACTTGCCTCACCTCTGTCAGCCTTCACAGAGTTGAAGAGAGTTAGGGCTTTGCTGTGGATGAGGCTCTGACTCAGGGGAATGCTGTGGTTTGCTTGACCTTCCACCCAGACCACTAAACTTCCTCCACACCAGCTATAAGCCTGCTGCACGCTCATCACTGATGTGGTCACTGGAGCGGCACCTTTAATTTCCTTCAAGAACTTTTCCTTTACATTCACAACTTGGCTAACTTAAGCACAGGAGGCCTTGATTTTAGCCTGTCTCTTCTTCCCATGTGCCTTCTTCACTAAACTTAATCACCTTTAGCTTTTGATGGAAAATGAAAGCCAAGCAACTCTTCCTTTCACCCGAACACATAGAGGCTGTTGTAGGGTTATTAAGTGGCCTAATTTCCATATTGCTGTGCCTTGAGGAACGGCTGTTTCTTGGGCTCAGAAGCCAGAGGAGAAGATGAACCGTGGAGGAACAGCCAGTCAGTGGAGCAGTGAGCACACACACATTTATCCATGAAGTTCACTGTCCCACATGGGTGCAGTTCCTGGCACCCCAAAACAATTACAACAGTAACACCACAGATCATGGATCTCAGATCACCATAACAAATAAAATAGCAACGAAAAGGCCTGAAATAGTGACAGAATTACCAAAACGTGACACCGAGACACGAACTGAGCAAATGCTATTGGGTACATGGCCCTGTTAGACCTGCTCAAGGCAGGGGTGCCACAAACCTTCCATTAAAAAAAAAAAAGTAGTATCTGTGACAGTAAAATGAAGCCTTCCTGTAGTCCCCTTTGTAATGAAAACCTAAGTTCTTTTCCATTTTTGCTCTTATAAACAAAGCAGCCACGAAGCCGTACTCCCAGTTTTGCACACTTGTCTGAGTATATCCATAGCAGAAAATTCTGGCAGATGGAACTGAATGGTCTGCAGCGTTTGTCTGCTAACTTTTGACTCTAAAGAGCTAGGACAGGAAGAAATCGGGAGTGTAGACAGCCTTTAGGCAGCAGATGAGTCAATTATTTCCTAGAACAGGCTGTTTTAGTTTGGTTTCACAAGGCCCTGTCTGCTGGAGACAGAACAGAGGGTCGTCCTTGGAACCATATCCCTAGACCACCCTGTATTCGACTACTGAGTGCTCTATAGAAGCAGAGAGGACAGTAGGTGGTCCCACCCAACCTCTGTGTACAGGTTCCAGCTGAAGAGCAGAGACTCACACCTCCCCGGTTACCAGGCTGTCATCAATTCTGTACAAGGAAAACCAGCCCAATTCCAGGACATCGAGGCTGGTCCCCTTATGTCACCTCCCTGGGCCTCACTGGTTTAGGTGTCTGGGTTGCTCTGAATAGGTAACCACCTGGAACACAGAACTATGATACCAACTGAGGAAAAAGATCTTAGCAGGATGGGTCACGCAGGCCAAATGTTTTATCAACTCCCCTCCCCTTCAGGAAACCAAACAGTGCCAAATAGTTGAGAAGTTCACTATTTTCTGCAGGAGAAAACTTCCGCAGATCGTGATAAATAGGAGGTCTGTGAGAAAATGCTTTCAGTTTAACTGAACATCGAAAATAATAAATATGTAAACTATAAAGAAGTGAGCACTTATCTCTTTATAAAAACTTGGTAAGCTATTCCCGGGGGCGGGAGAGAGGGGGAAACGTATCTTTTTCACATGGCTTATTTTGAGTCATTTTCTGATTTATAGTCTTCATTACAGTTATTCTATATGGAGCTGACCTGAGCACAGTACAAATCTATATATTAAGTCCTTCAGGACAGAGCTCTCAGTTACCATGTGGAGAACGGAAAACACAGGAATCAGGGTAACCACCAGAGGCTGAGAGAGAAGCCACAACTGCCAGCATCTCCTCTTGTTTAAAGAAACAAAAGCAAAGCACCAGTGTGAACTGGAGTCTCTCACTTAAAAGACAGGTGCTCTCTTACCTGCTTCTCTTTCTTCTGTATTTTCATTATCATCTATTAAAGGCAATTATTTTATTTCTGTAAAACATAAAAAAGGCAAAAATTATGTTAAAATCCACAGTAAAACATTTCAGACTATCTCAAGATTAGCTGTGGCCCATGAGGAAAACAGAGAAGGGAGGATTACTTCCCCAGAACATTTACGATCAGCAATCTTCCAGCCTGACACTCCTGAGAGCCCTGTGCACCGGCCTATGCCTCTCTCCTCCCATCTGAGCCCTCAGTTTTTGCTCTAGATGCAGCAGTGTCAAAAAGACACTGTCTTCATAGATAAAACAAGTTATAAGAGATGCCGGCACATTAAATCACAAAGGGAACTAAAAGAGGAACCCAAAATGATGCCATGAGTATATTTGTGGGGTGTGGCGGGGTGGAGAGGGGCTAGAACTAATAAGCAAAGCCCTCATTTTGGGGGGGAAGAAAATTAGTAAATAATATCTGTAACTGATATATCAGGAAACAGAAATTTGCACAATAAAAAAAGAGAGTTAAAGGGCTTCCCTGGCCAAGACTCCATGCTTCCAGTGCAGGGGGCCCGGGTTCGATTCCTAGTCAGGGAACTAGACTCCATGTGCCACAATTAAAACCAGTGCAGCCAAATAAATAAATAAATATTTTTAAAAGAGAAAGAGCTGAAAGTTAAAACTGGTTCTTCTGAAGGAGAGAGGAGCTGAGACAGGACAGGGCACTCTTGCACTTCATCATACGCTGTCCTACATTACTTGATGTTTCAAACCATGTGCATTTTAAACTGACAAAATAAATTCTATTTCAATATTCCATACTTTTTTCCTAATGATTTTATCATACCCATTATTATTATACCCATTCCCAGGCTCCAACCACAAGCCCAGGGTGACACTGAGCTTCTCATAAATGTCTTTTGAGCAGCACAGCCACAAGACCCCAGCAACTGGCTTGAGGGGTCTAGAAGTGCTCTGGGGCATCCAAGGGACAAAAGGACCTCTGTTCTGGGAAACCCAGAATGGAGGGCTGCCTGAGTCACCCACTCTCATCTCCCCCAAAGACAAACAGTGGAAAGATCATAGTATATATATCTTGGCTTCCGGTTCTAGTATGGATGCAGACACCAACTCATATTCCTTGTTTACCTTGATTTCCTGGACATCCCACAGAGCTAGGACCCCATCCCAGAGGCGCGCGATTATCCTTATGATACACTTATTTCTCACATGCAAGTGAATGCGGTATGTGCAGGCGTCAAAGAGAACTTTTAGATTAATCCAAGGCAGTCTCACCTAAGTGGGCTCACGGTGTGTTTGATGCAAATGAGAAAAATGAAGCCCTTGGGATTTCAATCATCTATGGGAACCACAATTACAGTTTAAAGTCTGTCAATTTAGGGTTTTCTTTTCCTCCAAGAGTCAGAAGCATTTTCTATTCAAAGGAGCAAAATATGTTACCAGGCTACTGCTGCTTGCAAAGAGCACAGCATCCGTGGAAGCAACAAGTGGCAAAGTGGGCACAGGCGGGCCCTAGACCCAGGGGCAAAGAGAGGGCAGCAGAGAACTGGCCAAGTCAGGAACAGGGAAAACCAAGTCAGTAAATAGTGCTTTGAAGGGTCCGTGTGAGGACTAATATTTGATGAAACAACGAACTTTCCTCAAGAAAACCATAAATTCCTGAGAAATGGCAAGGTAAGGGCTCTGAAATCAGGGCAGTTCAGAGAATCTTACCCTCTGGACTTCAATACAGTGGAGTTGACTCTAGGTCAACTATGTTAGCACAAAAGTCTGTCTCCTTTATCTTTTAATTTTGAGTTATCAGACCCCAGAAAACCAACATTCTCAACCATCACAAACTGCCACAAATTCTGAAATGAAGAAGGAAGTTTGTGAAATAAACTCTAGCTAATAAAAAGGGATATTATCAATAACCAGACATGTAACTCAAATAAAATTCTACCCAACAAAATGAAATCAATTGCTTACAAAATGCAGAAAAAGTCTAGTGCCAAGAAAAATCACCTTTTACTATATATAGAAAAAAAAAATCAAGTATAATGCAGTAGAGACATCAAAAAACACAATTTCTGATTAAGGTCCACAAACCAGCATGCAAATGAACAGGGCCCCAACACTGCCTGCCATGTGGGGAAAACAGGTCCAACTGATCATCACTGTTGGCAGGTTCATCATCTCCAGCTTTCTGAAAGCACTCAGGCAACGTGCCACCTAGATCTATGGACTGCGGTGGTTCCACTTGCAGGAATCCACCCCAAGGCAATGAGCCAATAGGAAATCAAGCTGAAAGGAAGCTCAGGGGTGGGGTGGGAGGCAGTGTGGAAGCGCTGTCACCGCAGAGCTCAGCCACCGCAGAGGGCCACTGTTCCGAGTCCTGTCACAGGGCCTGGGAAGATCAGAGGCAGCCGGTGAGCACGAGCTAGAAAGACTGGGAAGGCATGGGGCTGACCCAAGTAAGGCATGAATGTGGTTACTCAGCAGGGAGCAGGCTTGGAGGAAAAGAGCTGGGTGAAAGATCCTAAACCAAATCTCACCACCACCCCTCACCAGGTGTTCACACGCGAGACACCTGCAGCCTCGGGGATTTTCACGCTGTGCAGGTAAACCCACTCCATTCCCCGAAGAGACAATCTGTGTGAAACCCAAGTGCGTCCCAGTGACACTGCTATGAGAGTAACTACTTCAGGGACCTCCCTGGTGGTCCAGGGGTTAAGACTTCACCTTCCAATGCAGGGGGTGCAGGCTGGATCCCTGGGATCCCTGGTCGGGGAACTAAGATCCCACATGCCAAGGAAAGAACTGCTCTCGTTCACTGAAAGCAGGTCTTTGGCCAACCTTGCGTTGTGATTGTGAAATCATTTCTAGTACCCGGATGGACTGCCACACACCAGCATGTGGGTACTTAAGATAGCAGCTGTCATCAACAGCATCAATTTGGTGTTCAATAAGCATGTACTGACTTTTATTTCTCCAAATACCAAATGCCTAGTTTACTAGGCATTCTCTCTGAGGTTTTCTCTACCTTTTTCCTCTTTGATGGCACGTGTTTAAAAAACACAAAACTACCCAATCTTTTTGTGCGGATGAATTTTATGCAGCAGGAATAGCGAATGAGATATACGCTAAAGCAGCTACTTCTGCACAATACTGGAAACGGTTTCACAGCCTCTGCTGCTGTGCTGACATCACCCAAAAGTTGTGATTAGATAGATCCTTTAGGTTCAATAAAGTGCAAATTAAAACAGTAATTTCAGAGTCCCACAATTTAATTAGAAGCATAATAAAAATATATTCTGAAACTCCTGTGTGGACAAACCAGGAAACTTGTCAAGAGAGTGTATTAAAAAAGTATATTAAAAAAAAAAGTGTATAACTGGGGCTTCCCTGGTGGCCCAGTGGTTGAGACTTCACACTTCCACTGTTGGAGGGCAGGGGTTCATCCCCTGGCTGGGGGCCTAGATTCCACATGCCTTGCAGCACCGCAAAAAAAACAATAAAAATTTAAAAGTATGTAACTTTTGAATGACATGAAAACAGGGAGAACTCCTCAATGCATTTCACTGCTCATTTGTGAAAGCAGTATTTAATTACCTTCACAAGAAGGTTAGCTGTTAATATAAAAAGTAAACAATATAAATATTCCCATTCCTTCATAACACTCACAGCAAAGCTTACATTTTTGCTTACATTAAGAAAAATGGGTGCAGGTTCATTAAGAACATTCTGAAATGCATGACTTTTTCTCTCTCCAGTTCAACAATTCTGCCCCAGCACCATCTCCCAAGCTCCTCTGTGCGGTCAGCCTTTGTCTCCTCACCTACGGAAAGGCTGACGGCGCCAACCTCAGAGAGCACACAAGCCTTCTGGCAGCCTTCGGTGTCACCTGTCCTGGGCTTCCCTCCAGGGCAGGGGAAGGAAGGTGGCCCCCCCTCTCCAGAGGACAACTAACCTACCATCAGTACTGGGGGTCCATCCTCTCCTGCTTCTCAGCCACCTCAGCCTCTGGATCACTTTGCAGCTAGTCTCTCCTCGTTTCATTCCGGTTTCCCCTCAGGTGTCACCTGCCACCAGAGTCTTCCTTAACCCCCTACTCCCCCCAACCCCTGTCCCCACTGTCTCTTCTCTCACCCTAATTTAGCTTTTTTTTCTGGCACTTGTTACTACCTGATGTGGTATTACGTCTAGTTGATGACGAACTTGTTACCTGTGAGATGCACACACACCCTACTGCCCCCAACCCCTGTCCCCACTCTCTCTTCTCTCACCCTAATTTAGCTTTTTTTTCTGGCACTTGTTACTACCTGATGTTGTATTACGTCTAGTTGATGACGAACTTGTTACCTGTGAGATGCACACACCCGAGCGTAAGCTCTGTTTTGCTCATGCTGTACTTCCTGAGTCTGAAAAAGCAACGGACTCATAACGGGGACTCAATAAACATGTGTTCCATGAAGAATCACTTCCTTCTCTCTGCAGACAAACAGGCTCAACTCCACCTCAGACAGTAACCATACTAACAAATCCCACACTTGAATCATCACTTCCTTCCGTATTACTTCCCTAAAGCTCCTCTTGGCAATGACTCCCTAGTTAACAAGTCCAAGGCCTTATCCTGAGTTTCTTGCAGCAATGTAAGCTACAGCCTATTTTCTCCTCTTAAAATGCTCATCTCACTGGTCTCCTGGAGGCCATTCTCTCCAGCTTTCCCTCTGACTGCAGGCTTCCAAAGCCTGCAGGCTTCCTCCATAGGCTCCTCGCATTATAAGGCCCAACTCTTAAATGTCAGTGTCCCCATGGCTAAACACTCTTAAGTTCAAACAACTTCACGTGGCAATGTTAATCACATCACTCTAAAACAAGACAGAGTCAATGATGTGTTATAAGTTCCACATGGGCTCTGAGTTCTCCACTCAACTCCCAGACTCCACCTCAGCCACTCAGTCCTGTCGGACTCTGCAACCCCGTGGCCTATAGACCACCAGGCTTCTCTGTTCATGGGGTTCTCCAGGCAAGAATACTGGAGTGGGGTGACATTTCCCAAAGCCAAGTCCTCCTGACCTCTAAGTGGACTTATCCATCCATATCCTGGCCAGTTCCAATCAGAGATTCCACAGATAACCCCCCAATCCCGCAACTCTTCCAAAATCAAACTCAATGCTGCCTTTACACACACATACACACCTGCTTCTATCACACACACACACACACATACACACCTCTGTCTCTCACTGGAGGTCAGAGACACACACACAACCCTATGTCTCTCACTGGAGGTCAGAGTCCCACAACCTGCCACCCAGCCCAGAGTCCAATTGTCCTAAACTCCTTCCCTCCCCTTCCCTAACTCCTTCCTCTTTCCTGAATCCCGAGGATCCTCCCCAGTCCACTTTGGGTTGGGGGTGTTTTTCACCTGACCCAGCCTCCTAAGTGTCTCTATTCTTAAGTGCCTTCCACCCTCATACCATTACCCTCATTGCACCAAGCATGTGTTTTCCTAAAGTATCTGCCAAATCAGATCATTATCTCTGCAGTGTCTTCAGAAAAGAAACCATTCTTCCCAGCACAGAGCCCTGCACAAGGGATCCAGCCTCTAGTCTGCGTCTGCTGCTCCGACGTTACCTTTCACCATTCAGCCAACTGTTCTGAACACGAAGTTCAGGCTATGCCTCCTTCCACTTCATGCTCTTATCCTTCAAAACTCAACGCTGTGTGTCACGTTCTCCGGGACGCGGTACCTGACTTCCCTAAGCCCTGAAAACACCTCTGAGGAGTGCTAAGCCACAGCAGCTATGCCACCATGGTATCGTCTTTCCCCCACATCTGCGTGCCATCAGCTCCGTGCCTCTGCGCCCTCCAGGAAGGGACTGTGTCCTGCAGCATCAGGCTCAGTGCCTGACATCTGGGCTCATAAAGGATTACCTGTGGAGTAAGGGAGTGAATAAACAGGAAAGCGATGTTTACAGAAAAGGCTTTGAGCTCCTACCTTCTTTATCATAACTGGTGGCCTTTCTTTTTCCTTTCCTGTTTACTGTTCTTTTACGTCCAACCAAATTTCTTAGCATTCATCATTCATGCTTTTTCAAAGTAATACATGTTCTTAGCTTAAGAATCCAATAATATGCTGTTTAAAACAAAACATATTCCCCTGACTCTACTCCTCCCCCTCCCAACTCACTCTCCCAGAGGTAATCTTTTGATCTACAGCTCTTCCTTCTGTTATTTCTTAAAACCAGTGATTACAAAATTAAGGATAAAAATCATTAGGGTAATCTCAATAGATGCAGAGAACGCTTTCGACAAAATTTAACATCCATTCATGATAAAAAAAGACTCTCAACAAAGTGGGCCCAGAGGGAACATACCTCAACGTAATAAAGGTCATCTATGACAACCCATGGGGATTCCTCAATGGCTCAGCGGTAAAGAAGCCGCCTGCAATGAAGGAGACACAGGAGATGCGGGTTCAATCCCTGAGTCGGGAAGATCCCTTGGAGGAGGAGTAAATGGCAAGCCCCGCCAGTATTCTTGCCTGAAACATCACATGGATAGAGGAGTCTGGCAGGCTGCAGTCCAAAGGGTCACAAAGAGCCAGACAAGACTAATCAACTGAGCGCAATGACAAGCCCACAGCTAATACCATCCTCAACAGTGAAAAGCTTCTTCTTAGATCATGAACAAGACAAGAATGCTCACTCTCACCACTGTAGTACTGGAAGTCCTAGCCAGGGGAATCGGACTAGAAAAAGAAATAAAAGGCACCCAAAATGGAAAGTAAAACTATCACTATCTGAAGATGACCTGATGCTTTAAAGAAAACACTATTGACTCCAACAAAAACCCATCAGAACTAGTAAATGAATTCAGTGAAGCTGCAGGATATAAAATTAATAATAGAAACATGTAGCATTTCTATACATTAATAATGATCTCTCAGAAAAAGAAATTAAGAAAACATTTGCAACTCCCATCAAAGAGAGTAAAATACCTAGGAATAAAGTGAACAAAGAAGCCCAAAGACCTGTAGTTTGAGGCTATCAGACATGGAAAAAAGAAACTGAAAACAACACAAATAGATAGAAAGACACACTGTGTTCACGAGCTGGAAGAAGTAATACTGTTAAAATGATCATACTACCCTAAGCAACCTACAGAGTCAATGCAATCCCTATCAAAATACCAACGGCATTTTTCACAGAGCTAGACAGAAGAAATAATCCTAAAATTTGTGTGGAACCAAAAAAGACCCTAAATATCCAAAGCTATCCTGAGAAAGCAGAAAAAGTATCATGTGCCCTGATTTTGAAGCATACACCTGAAACTGACAGAATACTGTCCGTCAACTATGCTTCAGTATCAACAAACAGGTAAGATTTCTAAGAAATATACTAATACTGCTATCAGGCCTTTTTACGATTTTTAACATTATTCTATCAGTTTCTTCCTAGAAAACAGGAGATGGCAAATATTTTTGTAAAATACCAGATAATAAATGGTTTTGCAGACCACACAGTCTCTGTGGCAACTGTTCAATTTTGCCACTGCAGCATGAAAACAGCCACAGACCACACGCAAACGTATGGGTTTGTATTTCAAAGAAATGACAAAAGCACGAAGCCCTCCTGCTACAGAAGATGAACTGTATCTTCCTGGTATAGTTATCATTAAATCAATATTCATTTCACAGCTAAGATATGAACTATACTATGCTAAAGTTTTCTTTTTTTGTGTAATCTTTCCCCCTGAATGGCAATCCACTCCAGCACTCTTGCCTGGAAAATCCCATGGTTGCACAGAGTCGGACACGACTGAGCAACTTCACTTTCACTTTCCCCCTAAAGACAGCTGCTGCTGCTGCTGCTAAGTCGCTTCAGTCGTGTCCGACTCTTTGTGACCCCATAGACGGCAGCCTATTAGGCTCCACCGTCCCTGGGATTCTCCAGGCAAGAACACTGAAGTGGGTTGCCATTTCCTTCTCCAGGGCATGAAAGTGAAAAGTGAAAGGGAAGTCACTCAGTCATGTGCGACTCTTCGAGACCCCATGGACTGCAGCCTACCAGGCTCCTCCGTCCATGGGATTTTCCAGGCAAGAGTACTGGAGTGGGGTGCCATTGCCTTCTCCGCTAAAGACAGCAAGTACCTTTAAATTTAAAAATGTGCTTTGTTCTCTGAGTCACTAACTTACCTAAAAATGCTCCCCCAAAGCTTTAAAAGTAGGATTCTTCTCAACCTAGGTTCATTTCTTCCCCCTTGTACCATCCTATCTGAAGTCTCAGAGCGCTCTTCAGTCCGCTTCAAAGCCACCTCACCTTACTGGGGCCTCTCACCTCCATCCTCCTGGGGACTCATTCTCTGTGTCCCTCTTAAGAGCGGACGCCCAGCTTTCTTTCTTCTCTCTGAGGGTTTACTCTCTCATTCTGGTGAATCACAGTGTCCACTAACTCACTAGGAAATATAAGTTCTGAGACCTTCGTGTCTGACTATGCTCCTAGTCCACCTTGATGGCTTGGAGGGCAGCAAATCCCAAGGTGGAGATGGAATTCTTCTCAGAATTTCAAGAACATTTCAGCACAGTCCTGTTCCTTCCAACACCTGTTAAGGAATCTGAACCACTGAGATGGCTAATTCCTTATCTGAAACCTCTCTTCCTTCACAGAAAGCTTTTAGCCCAAGGGAGCATCTTTTCATCATGATGCACCTTGGGGCTATTTTTATCCATGAGGTTGGACACCTGTTGAATTCTTTCACATGCTGGAAACTCCTGTCTCAGTTCTGAGAAATATTCTTGAATTACTTCCTCATAATTTCCTCCCTATTGTTTTCCTGGAATAGAACTCCTATGATTGTATTTGAATTATAGACCTTCTGGGCTATTTTCTCATTAAAATTTTTTGGTCTCTTTGTGGTCTGCTTTCTGGGAGCTTTCGCCACCTTTCTTCTTATTTAGTTATTTATTTTTAAACAGCTAACAAGTTTACCATTCAATAATTCTTTTTTTTTTTCCCCCAGTAACCCACATTGGAAGGCCATTCAATGACAAACAGTGGCGCTTTCCTTTCAAAGACTCTATGATCTAGTAGAAGACTTTCACACAACCAGAAAACTCAACCTGGAGTGAGAAAATGCTTCTGTACCAACTTTAAGTATTTTCTATATTTTCAAGGCTCTGAATGAGTTTTTTTCTCCATCAAAGATGTCACAGCACACACACACACAAAATTAGGATTCTAAAAAAAAAAAAATACATAAATTTTTTGATACCTGAAAGTTT
Source organism: Redunca redunca (assembly GCA_006410935.1). NCBI lineage: Eukaryota > Metazoa > Chordata > Mammalia > Artiodactyla > Bovidae > Redunca > Redunca redunca. The sequence goes on along the minus strand of SJYQ01094253.1, from coordinate 45,493 downwards.
TTTTTTTGAATATAGAGAATTTGTAAATTAGATCTGTTTGGCGGGGGAAACACACAAAATTTACAAATTAGATTTCTGTTACCTTTTGTATATAGTTTAGGGCTTTCCAGGTGGCTCAGTGGCAAAGAAATTCATCTGTCAGTTCAGGAGATGCAGAAGATGTGAGTTTGATCCCTGGGTGGGGAAGATCTCCTGGAGGAGGAAATGGCAACCCGCTCCAGTATCCTTGCTGGGAAAACCCATGGACAGAGGAACCTGGCAGGCTACGACTGAGCTTGCACACGCACATACAGTTTAGGCTAGAGCTAATCTTTAAGGGGTGATCTGCGATGCTCTCCACAACAGGCTGGAAAGAACACAGCATCTCATGCCTACAAGTCAAAAGCATTCTCATCCCTTCAGGTTACAAGAGGACCGTGAGGACAGGGACCCTATCTATTTGGAATAGTGCTATGTATCTAATTCCTAGCACAGTATTTTGTGAATGAGTGAATATGTGAATATTACACAGGATTTATCAATGGTGGGTCAAAAAAGAAGGATCATATCTATGTAAGGGAAATAAACCAGGCACAGACAAAAAAAACCTTCTCTCCAAAAATGCAGATGCCTAACTTGAAATATCTGTCCATAATACTAGGGAGAAGGCCTTAGCACTGCCACAATTTCCAAACTGAGGTAGCTCTTTGTTTTGCTGGCTTGAAAGTACAATCACCGCCTCCAATATTAACTTAAGATGCTTTGCCCCTCAAAAATTGTTTTAAACACTCAATGCATTATACTAAAAGCTTTGTTACCCTCCATGTGGGTGATGCAAGCCAAAGAGCAAATGAAGAGTACTGACTTTAATCTCTGTCTGTGAGAGAAGGCATAATCAGCAGTAAGAGCAATAATCTTCTAGAAAACTCTTGTTATTGGATCAAGAGTATTAGAAATGTCCATTTTGAGAGGCTTCCTGTTGGTCAACTACAAAATAACAAGGCTTTAAGCTCATTACTATTGACTTCAACAAATGTCTACCACCCCCATGAAAGTGAAAGTGAAGTTGCTCAGTCGTGTCCGACTCTGCAACCCCATGGACTGCAGCCCACCAGGCTCCTCCGTCCATGGGATTTTCCAGCAAAAGTCCTGGAATGGGGTGCCATTTCCTTCTCCAGGAGATCTTCCTGACCCAGGGATTGAACCTGGGTCACCTGCACTGTAGGCAGATGCTTTACCGTCTGAGCCACCACCTGCTCAACCACTGCCATAATTCCTTACTATAATCTGCTATGTCTAACGGACAGTTGCTGTTGTTCAGTCACTAAGTCGTGTCCGACTCTGCTGCAACCCCATGGACTGTAGCCCACCAGGCTCCTCTGTCTGTGGGATTTCCCAGGGAAGAATACTAGAATGGATTGCCATTTCCTTCTCCAGGGGATCTTCCCCAACCCAGGGATTGAACCCGAGTTTCCTAGGTTGCAGGCAGACTCTTAACCACTGTGCCACTAGGGACGCCATCTAGGTGGCATGTGCTAAGCGTGCGAAGTCATTCCAGTCGTGTCCAGCTCTGTGGACCCTCTGGACTGTAACACACCAGGCTTCTCTGTCTGGGGTTCTCCAGGCAGGAATACTGGAGGGGTTTGCCATGCCCTCCTCCAGGGATCAAACTCACGCCTCGTACATCTCCTGCATTGGCAGGCAGGTTCTTTACCACCAGAGCCACCTGGGAAGCCCCAGAGGTATACAAGTGTAAGCACTGGGAAGCCTTAATGGTATCAAGGTGTATAAAGGTATAAAGAAGCCCTCTATGGAGAAGGAAATGGCAACCCACTCCAGTATTCTTGCCTGGAAAATCCCATGGACAGAGGAGCCTGGTAGACCACAGTCCATGGGATTGCAAAGAGTCGGACACGACTGAGCGACTTTGCTTTGTTTGTTTTCTTGGATATCATATAATTCAGTAACAATTCTTTCAGATAAATAACAGTATGGTTTTGCTTTGGCTATCAAGAGATTTGAGCCAAATTCATGATCCAGTACTCTTAACTCTATAGGAACATGAAAGTGAAAAGTGAAAGTGAAGTCGCTCAGTCGTATCTGACTCTTTGCGACCCCATGGACTGTAGCCTACCAGGCTTCTCTGTCCATGGGATTCTCCAGGCAAGAGTACTGGAGTGGGTTACCATTTCCTTCTCCAGGGGATCTTCCTGACCCAGGGATCGAACCCAGGTCTCCCACATTGGAGGCAGACACCTTAACCTCTGAGCCACCAGGGAAGCCCTTCTATAGGAACATATACTATGCATTTTTAGGAACATATACTATGCATTTTTGCAAGCTAATCTTTCTCATGGACTTTTTTCTTAATCACGTTTTCCTTTCAATCATATTCTTTTGGCTATTAATATTATCCTTTTATAATCACTAATATTTGTGTAACCTTCTTTAAATACTTCTGTGAAATGGAATAGGAAACAAATATATAAATAGTAATAAAGATCATTTATAACTCAAAAAAATAAATAAATAAATAAGCCCTCTAGATGGTATAAAGGTGTAAACTAAGGAAGCTCCCTGGAAGTGACTAGCAACATTTCAATAATGCTGCATTCACCAAATCAGTACTGAATGGGACCTCTGAGATTACAAAGCCAAACACTCTGATCTTCATGATGAACGAGACATACTTTCATAATACAAAAGGAGAAAAATCAACCCCAAATCCCAGTTCATCTCTTCAATCATGTCAACTCCTAATTTAGTGATAAAAATCAATTTGCTTGATAAGAATCACTATTAAGGGTAGCAGTAGAAGCAAGTGGCCAGGCATTACCAGGGTTATCAAATAACACGTTGTAAAGTAAAACCTGACTGCCCTTCCTTTCTGTCATTAGACCCTACACTATAATGTCAGCTGACCCAGATGAGGAATGATCTCATCTGTGAACACAGAACTGAAGAAACCAATCTCCTAACAGCCAAGCCCATCCAAAGTTTAGAGCTCTAAAGATCCAAGCTATAACCTTATGCGAGAAGACAAGGTTTTTACAGATGACTTTCCATATTCAGTCTCAAGAGACTTCACCAGTAACTCAAGACCTTTCTGATTTGTGGCGCTTTTAGTGCCATTTGTGGAGGAAGAATAATACCCGTAGGGGCTTCCCTTGAAGCTCAAATGGTAGAGAATCTGCCTGCAGTGTGGGAGACCCAGGTTTGACCCCTGGGTCAGGAAGATCCCCTGGAGCAAGGCATGGCAACCCACTCCAGTATTATTGCTAGAGAATGCCATGGACAGAGGACCCTGGCGGGGGTTGCAAAGAGTTGGACAGGACTGAGTGACTACACTTTCACTTTTTGAGCGAAGATATCTAGGTTCTGGACACAAGTGCAATATGAGTTGTACAATTTATTCAATCTTCCTAGGTCTTAGTCTCTCATTTATAGAATAGGGACCAAAACTATCTTTTGCAAGAGGAGATGGATGAGTTCTCTTTTGGACAGGCTGAATTTGAAGAAACAGTAAAGATATGCAAATGAAGGGAAAGAACTTTAAGGTCAGGCAATACAATCTTTTTATCTTAAGATAATGAAACTTAAGGGTCAGAGCAGCCTAACTGCCCAAAGGCCACAATTATGCAAAAGTACCAGGATTAGATTTCCCAGGTTCCAATTCAGACCTCTGAGCACTATACCACACTGTCTTGTATGAAAATAGCGGGAGAGGTGAGGATTGTTGTCAGTTGTTAGAAGGGCTGAAGGCGTGACTAAGGGAAATTGAGGCATGCAAACCCGAGAGTAGAAATGCAGGAAGGCCATGCCCTCTCCGAAAGGAAAGGAAAGTGAGGAAAGTGAAATCAATGTGTTTGACTATTTGCAGCCCCATGGACTGTAGCCTGCCAGGCTCCTCCATCCACGGGACTTTCCACGAAAGAATACTGGAGTGGGTTGCCATTTCCTTCTTCAGGGGATGTTCCCGACCCAGGGATCAAACCTGGATCTCCCACATTGCAGGCAGACTCTTTATCGTCTGAGCCACCAGGAGGTGAGACTTGGAGATGCTCTATTGGAGAGCAGACAGAGATTAGAAAGATACCCTATAGACAAATCACTACATTCAAGAGGAAAAATAGAAAGAAAGAAAGCAGGCTATAGTAGATGGTTTTGATCCATCCTTGGGGTGAAGAGGAAGCAATTAAAACAGCCTGATAAACTATCATTCAAGAAGATCTTTTAAGCACATTTTAAGTAAGATGGACCCTTCAGATAATATTATATTACATATAAGGAAAAAAATAACTCATACAAATAATTCATAAGATAAACAGAGATTTTAAAAATCTTTAGGGATATAACTGCCAAGTAATTGTTTAAATTCTTTATCTACTCTCCTAAAACCTCCCATTTGAATCCTGAAATTGTTCAACAAGACTGTTCTGGAGCAATTTACAGTAAGGAACAAACTCTATCTGATGGCTATCCAAGACAGCAGGAAACACAGTAAACACACATTAACAAAATCATAACACAGACAGTCCTCAGCAGAGCTTTTACTTTGGGGTAAATAATACAAGAAAAATCACATACTTATGGCCATCCAGGCTCAGCACTCAGGCTCTTTCTACAGGAAACAGAAGAGCCAGTCCAAGTGCAAACCAGTCTACAATCTGAAGACATCACATAAATTTGTGGGGTTCCTTGTACTAAAAAGACAGGCCCTTTCCCCGACTTCTACAACTCTGCTGTGTTCAAATAAAATGAAAACCCAAGATTTTTCCAAGTGGGCTCTTTTTTTTCTATTGTTGAAAAACAAGACAAAACAAATGGATTCTGAATCTCACACAGATTTCCTTCTGTTCCAGCTTTAAGGTGAAACCCTGAAAGTGAACTCCCACACCGTATATTATTAAATCACCCGCCGCAAACCCAGGAGGATGCTGCGCCCTGATGCATCCCACAGTCGTTTCACCTCCTAAAAGCTGCTCAACTCTGACACCTCCTGCAGAATTTAGGGGCTAAATTTTTTTCTTTAACAGAATCTGAGGAGGGTTGTTTTTGTTGTTGTTGTTGTTGTTTTAAAAGCTCTGGAGTTTTAAAAGATTAAATTGTTCTTAATCCTCTTCCACCCTTAATTCCCCCTTCCCTGAAATCTAAAGAAGACAAGTACTGTGGTAAATGCAGAACCAGGCTGTGGGGGATGCATCTAACAAGGCACGGCCTGATGTGACTGATGTGAGAGAAAGCTCTCCTTGCAAAAGCAAGCTCTGACAAGCACTGGCTGAAGGGTGAGGCGGGTGGCTGGCAACCAGAATCTCCTGCCGATAAAACGCCCTGGTGATCCAAATCTGGTTGTGCGACGATGCTAAGAGCAGAAACTGCAAGCAATAAGCAGAATACTCAAGAGGCCACCCGCAGCAAAGGTAAGCCAACTGACGAAGGGCTGTTAACATTGTCTATGTTATGTGTGGTCCATCTAATCTGCCTAATCACTGGTATAGATGCAGTCACCTACTTTAAATCAATATATGAGCAAACAACATATAGTTACAAGTACTGACTTCTAATACCTAGATAGTCGCTTGACCAGAAGTAAAACTCAGCAAGTTTTCAGATTGGCACATGGTACTATTTGAGGAGGACTGGTCTGGGAGATGACAGAATTCATGCCCAGGATGAGTTGAGAGAACCACAGACAGGGGCCTGTTAGTTTACCTGATAAATACCATCCATTTGCAGATCAAAAGACAACCATTTTGAAATATAAATTTATCTCCTTAATACCCATAATCTCCCATTCATATTCCTACCATGTATTTATACCACCCATTCCAATGCTCCCATCCATCATCAGCATGAGCACTGAAAACCACAAATAGGGATGTGATTCAAGACTGTTCTAGATGCAGACGAGCAGTTTTGGAGGACTGCAAATTTCCAAACTGCCGCTCTGGAGTACATGTGCAGAATGAGAATCATACCTTCCATCACCCACACTCTTTCCTGAAGACGCTATATTTGCAAATGAAGCCCCTTTGTTGGTGGCATAGTATAAGCAACAGTGGAGAATCTGCCTGCCCATGCAGGAGATGCGAGTTCGATCCCTGACTGGGGAGGATCCTCTGGTGAAGGAAATGGCAACCCACTCCAGTATTCCTGCCTGGGAGATCCCATGGACAGAGGAGCCGGGCGGCTACAGTCCATGGGGGTCGCAGCAGAGTCAGACATGATCTACGGACTAAACAAAGTATAAGCTCAGGCTAGTGATCAAATGAAATAAATACAAGTCGGGAAACTCTCATTAGCCTGGAGGTGAAATCCAAGTAACAGTTTTTAAAGGCTCCATAGATCCTAAAGGAGTTGGTGACAAAGTTGCACGTCACAGCCAAGTATACTAAAGGCCACCTTCAAACAGAAGAATACAAAACAGTAACTCTCCAGTGGGCTGAGGGACAGCATCAGTCCCCGATGCCTAGGACAGGGCCTGTGACATAGTCGGCACCCATACAATCCGTGTAGTGTAAGCAACGGTGGAGAATCTGCCTGCCAATGCAGGAGATGCGTGTTCAATCCCTTATCAGGATGATCCCCTGGAGAAGGAAATGGCAACCCACTCCAGTATTCTTGTGTGGGAAATCCCATGGACAGAGAAGCCTGGTGGGCTACAGTCAATGGGGCTGCAAAGGAGTCGGACACAAGCTAGGGACTAAAGAACAACAAAGTATAACATCAGGCCAGTAAGAAAATGAGATAAATACAAGGCAGGAAACTCTCGATTTTCAAGATTGAATTTATAAATGAAAGGCTCACTGGCTAGTTTCACCACCCACACTATTTTCTTCCCTCTTCCCTCAAATGACTTAAGGGTTAAAAAATACAAGGAAACTATTTTTGCAAGGCAATCATTCTTGGTTTTCAGCCCTGCTGTGTTGTATGTTTGTGGTAACTCTCTGCCTGGCCAAAGTGTTACCACTAGCAATTCAAAGCATGAACACAACCATAACCTAATGTAGAGATACCAAGCTCTGTACACAAAACCTACTATTGTTATTCACCTTGATTTAGTAACAACTGGGCTTTACACAGCCAACTCTTCTTTAAAATTCACCCTCCTATCCACAGTATAAGGTCAGACTTCCCTAGCAAACTGTGCCCCCCCCACCTACCCCCGAGATTCCCTATCCATCTCTTGGATCCAAGGCCAACTTTCCAACCTGGTGAATTCCTTAGGATTTTGCACCCAGAGTTATCTAGTCCTAAACAAACCATAGCACTGACCTGCTTCTGTTTGTAGCAAAGCCACACACTGAGCCTCTCCTGAACCACAAATTCCTGAATCAAAGATCTGTAATTCCCACGCCCACTAACCCTTACATGAGAGTTGCACTGGGGGCCCCCAAATTTCTTAGTCAGGCCAAATGGTGATCTACCTGCTTTGAAAGAAAGGAATGTGATGACACAGGTAAAAGCAAAGATAATGCACACAGAGGAGAGCAGTGATATTTAGACTAAGAACAAAGTCGTATATGAAAAGCCATTAAAAAAAAAACAACTTAGAAGCTGTTGTTCTCAGACTTGGTAAGAAGGTCAATAACATGAGAAGTATATTGCTCTACAGAAGACTTCAGTATTAACACTTTGGTCCCAAATTTAAAAAGAAAAAAAAAAAAAAAGGTGGTCTGGCAGTTAATATTTTTTGCTGACTGAATTAGATACTGTTGTTTGACATCAAGTTAAACAGCCCTCAAACAGGCTTTCAAAAATGAAAAAAGGTTGAGACAGCCTGGATTATTTTGCATTTCTCCCATTCAATACTGGATCATTTTTTACGTTTATCCTTTTGAAATCAGACTGTACCACCCCTTAACTTTTATCGAAGTATCATATACATTAAAAAAAAGTATAGCTCTTCACATACAAACACATTTCACATACAGAACACACATGTAACCAGCACTGACTAACAGAAACAGAACACTCTTAGCACTTACAGAAGCCTCAGCCAGGGACTTTCCTGGTGATCCAGTGGCTAAGACTCCACGCTCCCAGTGCAGAGGGCCTGGGTTCACTTTCTGGTCAGGGAGCTAGCTTCTGCATACTGCAACCAACGCATGGAGCAGCCAAATAGACATTTTTTTTTAAAGCCCCCTCCGCACTCCTTTTTGCCGGACTTCCAACAGCACAGATTAGTTTTGCTTGTTTCCGTATCTTATAAAAGTGGAATCACAGAGTATGTACTCTTGGGTCGGGCTTCAGTGTCAGTTATCAATTTCAGTTCTGTTCAGTTCAGTCACTCAGTCGTGTCCGACTCTTTGCAACCCCATGAATCACAACACGCCAGGACTCCCTGTCCACCACCAACTCCCGAAGTTTACTCAAACTCATGTTCATCGAGTCGGTGACGCATCCAGCCATCTCATCCTCTGTCGTCCCCTTCTCCTCCTGCCCCCAATCCCTCCCAGCATCAGAGTCTTTTTCCGATGAGTCAACTCTTCACATGAGGTGGCCAAAGTACTGGAGTTTCAGCTTTAGCATCATTCCTTCCAATGAACTCCCATGACTGATCTCCTTTAGAATGGACTGGTTGGATCTCCTTGCAGTCCAAGGGTCTCTCAAGAGTCTTCTCCAACACCGCAGTTCAAAAGCATCAATTCTTCAGTGTTCAGCTTTCTTTAGAGTCCAACTCTCACATCCATACATGACCACTGGAAAAACCATAGCCTTGTCTAGACGGATCTTTGTTGCCAAAGTAATGTCTCTGCTTTTTAATATGCTATGTATGTTGGTCATAACTTTCCTTCCAAGGAGTAAGCCTCTCAACTCCAAATTCACCCTTCAGTACCTGCTCTGTGATAATGCACTGGATTCTGGAATTTTCCCTTTACAGAAAGTGTGATGTTTAGCTTGGTCAGCAGAGGGCGCTCGAGGGGGCACTGCAGGAGAAAGGAAGCTTGTCTTTTGGGCTCAAGGGTGTAGTGTGCCTTTGCCCAGTGAAAGGTATGCAGGGACATCTGGCGGTACTCTGCCCCAACAGCATCCCCTGGGCATTAGGCTATTCTCCCATACTCAAACATTATCTGGAAACTTTAATCTACCAGCACAGGTCCTACCTACACTTGCTGCTGCTACTGCTAAGTCGCTTCGTCGCTTCTGTCGTGTCCGATTCTGTGCAACCACATAGATGGCAGCCCACCAGGCTCCTCCGTCCCTGGGATTCTCCAGGCAAGAACACTGGAGTGGGTTGCAATTTCCTTCTTCAATGCACGAAAGTGAAAAGTGAAAGTGAAGTCGCTCAGTCGTGTCTGACCCTCAGCGACCCCATGGACTACAGCCCACCAGGGTCCTCCGTCCATGAGATTCTCCAGGCAAGAGTACTGGAGTGGTGAGGATAATGAAATTATCCCATAGTTTTTTTTCTTTTCTAGGATAAATATTCCCATGCATTTAACATTATATGGACTTTCCTGGTGGCTCGGCTGGTGAAGAATCAGTCTCCAATGCAGGAGACCCGGGTTCGACCCCTGAATTGGAAAGATACCCTGGAGAAGGGAATGGCTACCAGTTCCAGCATTCTGGCCTGGAGAATTCCATGGACTGTATAGTCCACGGGGTTGCAGAGTCAGACACGACTGAGCGACTTTCACTTTCACTTTAATGTTATAATACTCCACATATTTTCAGCTTGCTCCTGAACTTTCTATGTTGCTTCTTCCTTAATTTGCAAAATCAAAGGCTGAATTAAAGATACTTTATCTAGTTAGAGCAGTATTGAGCCTCATAAACATCCATCTGAAACCAAATCAAATCTCATGATGAAATGTTAAAGGCACTCCTATCAAGAAGTCTGGAAAAAAGACGACGACACCATCCATCAAGTACTGCACTGGACATTCTAGAGAATACATGGAAAAATTATGAGATGTATAAACTAGGAAGAAAAATTGTGGTTGAGTAGCTAAGTTGTGCCTGACTGACTCCGTGGATTGTACCCAGCCAGACTCCTCTGTGCATGGGATTTCCCAGACAAGAATACTGGAGTGGGTTGCCATTTCCTTCTCCAGGGGATGTTCCCGACCCAGGGATTGAACCCGAATCTCCTGCATTGGCAGGCAGATCCTTTACTACCAGGGAGTCACCAGGGAAGCCCCTAGGAAGAAAGGTACAAAATTATTATTTATATATGATGTGACTGTTCTTGTAAGTCATGAAGAAACAACTTCAAAACTATAAGAAGGAAGAAAGAGTTTATAAGATGGTCAGTAAAAAAAAAAAAACACCTGTACAAACATCACTGCTGCTGCTGCTGCTAAGTCACTTCAGTCGTGTCCGACTCTGTACAACCCCATAGACAGCAGCCCACCAGGCTCCCCCGTCCCTGGGATTCTCCAGGCAAGAACACTGGAGTGGGTTGCCATATCCTTCTCCAATGCATGAAAGTGAAAAGTGAAAGTGAAGTCGCTCAGTCGTGTCTGACTCTTTTCGACCCCATGGACTGCAGCCCACCAGGCTCCTCCGTAAACATCACTAACTCTGTTGAAAGAAACCTCAAGTTTCCCTCTAGAGCACAGCTGGTACTCCTCACATCGTGTACACCAAGCGAGACCAACACCACTGCTCTGCCTGTCACCACCTACTCAAGGCACCAGTGCCAAGGCAAAGGCCCCCCTTCAAAGGCCAGAAGTAAGAGGCCAGCCTCCCATTGTAGAGTTTGGTGCCATACTGGAACTGACTCAGTCAGTCACCTGAGGGCGACTCATGTGTGGCTTGTCTTTTATTAACTCAGTTCTAGAAGGCAATGGCACCCCACTCCAGTACTCTTGCCTGGAAAATCCCATGGATGGAGGAGCCTGGAAGGCTGTAGTCCATGGGGTTCCGAAGAGTCAGACACGACTTAGCAACTTCCCTTTCACTTTTCACTTTCATGCATTGGAGAAGGAAATGGCAACCCACTTCAGTGTTCTTGCCTGGAGAATCCCAGGGACGGGGGAGCCTGGTGGGCTGCCGTCTATGGAGTCGCACAGAGTCGGACACAACTGAAGTGACTTAGCAGCAGCAGCAGCAGCCAAGAACTTTGTTAGCACGCGCTCCATACAATATTCATCTTGAGTTTATATTTCACCATATTCAACCGTTTCTCATACTTCTCCCTCTCATTGTATGGTTTATAGTATCTCAGGAGCTAGCCACCTCACTCAGCAACAAATAAGAGTAGATATACAGGAAAGTCGCTAATGAAACAAAGGAATCGACTCTGCTTCTTCAACTTTAAAATGAGGGTGTTGACCTCAGATGTTGAAAAACCCTTTCCCAAGGATCCTATGTCTTAAAATTCTCTATGACCCAGTATATATAAAAACCACACACCAAGAGAGAAAGAGAGAGAGGGGAAAAAAAGCAACCATGGGAAAAGAATCCTGCAAAAACAGTAATATATCTGCTATTTTACCGAGTTCTCTGCTCTCCAGGTGAATAAGAAAGCTGGATTTTTTAAAAAAAATACAGAACGGTAATAATAAATTCCTTTTTTCCTTCAAGAAAACTTACTAAAAAGGAAAGAATGACCTGAGGATGCTTCCTCATAGTTCTGTATTAACTCATCCCTATCAGTGATACCCAACTGTTTAAAACATCACACCGTTACAACAATGTTCAGATTCTTGAGAATCTAGTCATTTTCTGATCCACACAGATTAACTTAACAGACTAAGGCAAAACAAACAACCATTCTGTGGAAGCAATGAGTCCTAACCATTGGACTGCCAGGGAATTCCTAAACATACAACTTTTAAACATCCCTTTCTACACACTTCTTTCACTAAACATAATCAGCCCCCCAAAATTACTCTGCATAAACAAAGTTTTCAGATACCTCATTTTAACTGCCTTTTTTTTTAAGTTCTTAATCAAAAATTTTCATTTCATTTTCTACAAGTCTCTCAGTCTTCTTAAAGAGTTAACAATAGTGAAATAAATGATTCAGACAACATTCATCAGTTAAGGTTAAATTAGGACCATTAGATGAAAGGTGGACAGAACTGGAAATCTGCAGGCTGTCCGAAGTCACCCCATGGCCAGCCAAATGGGGGATCACAACTTGACAACAGAGGGCTATGCCAACGTGACCCCATCAATTACTCTGAGTGTACACAGGACGACAATCAAACATTGTAGGAATACACAGGAGGAAAATCAAACATCTTTCCAAATGTGAACAGGAAGCACGAAATACTACCTATGAATAATAATAAAAAAAATCTGCATGATTACCAGAATTGCTAAGCCTCCAAATCTAATTACCAGCTTACAGGTAATATGGAAAAAGAGTAACATGTTATATGATACAAAGATACTCAGCAAACTCCACAATGTGGGGAAGGGGAACCAACCTAGTTTCTTCCACAAAAAAATGGCATAACAGTAACAACAACAATAAAAGAGATTTATTTTAGATTAAAAGAAATTAAAGATATGCATCAATCAAATGCACTAGGTGAACCTTATTTGGACCTGACTCAAAGAGTTACTTGTAAAAAAGCCATTTTTGAGAAAAAGGAAGGGAAGAGATTCAGAATCAGGTAAATTAAGGAATTAGGTTGTAGGGAATGTGTTAATGTATATGATAACGCCCTTTTCTATCCAACACATAGATACACACTACAATATTTATAGGTTAAAGGACAGGCTGTCAGGCTCTCTTCAAAATACTCTAGGTCAAAGAGAAAGTGAGAAGGGACAGATAAAACAAGAATGGCATGAGGATTCACTGTACTATTCTCTCTAGTTATGTGTATGTTTAAAATTTCCCGTAATAAAAACTTTAAGGTTAAGGGAAAGAAGAGACAGGAATTCATAACCAAACCTAAGTTTGGCCACCATCCACAAGGCATGAAAATCTGCAGAAAGCCTTTATGTAAAACAAACACAAAAAAAGCTGACGGTAGTGGCCTCTGAAGACTGTATGTGAAAGACTCCGGGCAGCTTTCTTTTGTCAGCAGAAATCCTCTCTACAACATTCCTCTGGAGGTGTGCTTTCCATCAGGCCATGCACTATTGCCAAGGTGCAGACAGGGTGTCCTGATACCAGGCTGAACTCTTCACGCCTCTTTACCCTGAGAAAAGTTATCTGAGGAACCTGACTACCAAAACATGTATTTTTTAATGGCATGTCTCTTCTAAGTCTTCAGCAGTTTATCCGTACTTTTCAGTTTTTTCCAACACTCATATAAAATAAATATTTTTGTACAAGCTGAAGAAATACTCTTTAGTATAATAAAAAATCCCACTTTTGTTAAAAAAAAAAAAAGTTAAATAAACTTCCCTCATTTCAGTCCCTCATCCAATCCCACTGCTCCTAACATAGTTCATGCTGTGCTATGATCACCGCATACTTGGTATCACAGCAGTTAAAACTTGATTATGCCACAGGTTTGCAGGTCAAATATATCACCAATTTCCTTCCAAAACTTAGAAAAGTATATGAATAATGATCATTATTCCACATATAATGGTAGTGTACTGCATTGAGAGGAGAGAGTACTGTTCAAACATCAAAACCACTAATTTAATAAAGGGGTTCAGTAATACAAGCACCAATGCTATGCAAAGGAGAATTCTCTTTTATCTGTAACCATGTGTTCCATCCCCCTTCTTGTTAGGTAAACAAAACAGTGAATCTAGAAAACTGCACCTGTCCAGTTTGCACAATATTTTCCTAACAGCTGTCTGACAAAAATTTTTAATAACTCTCATTAGGCCATCGCCCCTTTCCATAATTCTCTCTGGGCTTTATTTCTCTATTGAACATGATCTGGTCAATAACAGTGGTAAAAAGGAAGAGACTAAAAATAAACAACAATAAATGATGCCTAAAGGTAGGATGGATATAGTTTTAAAACATGCAGTTTACCTTTGAACAATGTGGGGGTGAGGGGTGCTGCTGCTCCACGTGCCTTCGAAAATTATGTATAACTTTACAGTCAACCTTCCACATCCAAGGTTCTGCACCCATGGACTGTAGTACTGTAGCACATATTCAGTCAAAAAAAAAAAATCCACATGTAAGTGATGTAAGTGGACCTGTGCTGTTGAAACCCATGTTGTTCAAGGGTCAACTGTAACTAACAATGATCTGTAAGATGAAGTACCTTTGGTCCTAGGGAAGGCTGATCTGGGAAATCTATTTCTGTATTGATCACTATGCCCCTGGGAACAGAGCAAACATCCAACACTGCATTACTGCCAACAAGGTAGAAATTAATTAGCTCTGTTCCCACTCTGTTGTTAATATTCTGAGTAAAGGTTACTTCCTTATTTAATATAAAGTAGTTATATTTATCCATCCTCAGATAGATGGTTTTCAGATAGTAAACGCCTTCCTACTGAAAGACCTTAGCATCTAAAACCTTACTGTTAAAAACTTGCCCTTCTCACATGCACTGTTAATAATAACTGAGGAACTAGAATGCAGCAAACAACATTTATTACATTATTTTTCTGAGTCATCATAATAATCTTATGAGTTAGGTACTGTTATTACTCCCATTGTATAGATAAAGAAACCAAAACACAGGATGTTAAGCAGCTTGCCAAAGAAAACAGAGCCGGTAAGGAATGGAATAATTTCACCCTCTCCATTACTCAAAGTCTTTGGGGATAAACAGAAAAAGAAAAGCTACTGGCAACTCATTCCAAAATTCATTAGTATCATTAAGTCTCAGAAATTTTCAATAATTCGTGGAGCATCTACTGCGTGCTCAGCATTGTGCTGCTTACTAACAAGACACCGGAGGAGAAGCAGAAGACAGTTATTTCCTCTCAAAATCATACTGCCAAGGTAGGGGGGCAAAATACACATACAAACTAGTAAGGAAAATATAAAGAAAGAGCTACCTTCTCATAAGTTCAACCATTCCAGACCTCACTTTTCACCTCAGTGCATTTCTTAGATATATCAGAGTTGACTGTGGAAAATCAGAGACAATATTCCCACTAATTGGTGGTGGGCACAAGTGGGAGCAGCAGTGTGGATTTTTGGCTAAGGAATAAAAATTATTTCATAATCTCAATTCAACTTAACACAGTGTGCCCATCTCTGTGTGTGTACACATATGTGTATGTGCTGTGCTTAGTTGCCCAGTCGTATCCAACTCTCTGCGATCCCATGGACTATAGCCCACCAGACTCCTCTGTGCATGCGGATTCTACAGGCAAGAATACTGGAGTATGTGTGTGTGTGTGTGAGTGCAAGAATACTGGATTGTGTGTGTGTGTGTGCGTGTATGTGTGTGTGTATTTCCCTGGTGGCTCAGAGGGTAAAGCATCTGCCTGCACTGCTTGGGAGACTTGGGTTTGATCCCTGGGATGGGAAGATCCCCTGCAGAAGGAAATGGCAACCCACTCCAGTGTTCTTGCCTGGAAAATCCCATGGACGGAGAAACTTGGTGGGCTACAGTCCATGGGGTCACAAAGAGTCAGACACAATTGAAAGACTTCACTTTCAAAATGCAGCTAAAAGATTTTATATATATAAAAAAAGATCACAGAGATCCAAATATATGAATAAGACATTACCTACTTCAGTCCAGCGAGAGAAGACAAATCTGCTAACAAATGTATTTGGTGTGCATGCCAGCAGAACTAAGGAAGAGTTTTAGGTCCAATGGGAGCAGAAAGAAAGCAAAAAGCAACTATAAGGGTTAAGTTCTGATAAGGGGACTCTTAGGAATGCTATAAAAAAAAAAGCAAGTTAGAGAAATGTAAAATTTTACAATTGAACAAAGAAAATTATGTCCTCAGTCCTATAACAGGTCCTGAATATTCTGTATACACAAATGTGACATCTTTCCTCCCCCCAAAAATCTACCCCTAATGTAACAGTAATCTCAATATCAATATTTAATGTCCAACTCAGTCTCAGTCCAGCAGTTGATCAAAAATTACAAGGTATACAAAAAAGCAAAGTGGGTATGAAATGGAGACAAAGCTCTAAAGAGAATCAATCAGACTGAGAGATGACCCACATAGGGAATTTAACGGTGCTTAAAACAGTTATAATCTGGTACACTGGTTAAGAATTCACCTGCCAATGCAGGAAACACGGGTTCGATTCCCAGTGTGGGGAGATTCCACATGCCAAGGGGCAACTAAGTCCACGCACCCAACTCCTGAAGTCCACTCACTCTGGAGCCCACGCTCCACACAAGAGAAGCCACTGCAGTGAGAAGCCCTCGCACGGCAACTCAAGAGCAGCCCCTGCTCGCCACAACTAGACAGAGCCCGTGTGCAGCGACGAAGACCCAGAGCAGCCAATAAATAAAGAAATAAAATTTAAAAACTATTTAAAAAACCCCAATGCTTAACATGTTAGACAATTTAGTAGACCATATACATGAATAGATGGCAAATTTCAACAGAAAGCTAGAATATGTAAGAAAGAACCAAAGAGAAACGCTTTTTTG
Organism: Redunca redunca; assembly: GCA_006410935.1. Lineage (NCBI taxonomy): Eukaryota > Metazoa > Chordata > Mammalia > Artiodactyla > Bovidae > Redunca > Redunca redunca. Next base: position 29,060 of record SJYQ01094253.1, on the reverse strand, counting down.
TAATGGTATCAGAGCCCACCAAACACTCAATAAAATCAAGAAAGGAATCAACAAGCTTGAAGACAGATCACTACAAATCACCTAAACCCAAACACAGAAGGGGGAGAGGGGCAGGGAGGACACAGCAGACAGAATATCCAAGAGCTGTGAGACACGATCAAATGATACGCCAAGCATGTAACTGGAGCGGGGGGAGCAAGGCAGAAATAGCATCTGGAAGGAAAATGGCTTGAGATTCTCCAAAAATAAAGCCATCAAACCGTAGATCTAAGGAAATCCTATAGAACGAATACAAACAAGTAAACAAACCAACAAATACAACAAAGAACACATACCTGGACACTTCACAGGTTAATTGCCAAAAACCACAGTTAAAGAGAAAATCTGAAATATAGCGGGAAAAAAAAGACATTACCTTCTGAGGGGGGGAAAAAAAATTCAGTGCACTACTTGCAACCCAGAAGATAATGGTGTGGCACCTCTTAACCACTGAAAAGGGGAAGAAAGAAAGAAAAAAGACTTCATGACCCAGAATTCTGGTCAGCAAAAATGCCTTTCAAAAATGGAGGCAAAATAATGGCTTTTCAGACAAACAAAAGATGAGGCAATTCAATGTCAGCACACCTGCCCTACAAGAAAAGGTAAAGAAACCCTTTGAGTAAAAGGCTTATGATAACCAGACAAAAAATGAGGATCCACACACAACAGTTCCAGAAACGATCAAAATGTAAGCATAAGAAGTCCTTTCCACAAATCACTAATTATTCCAGAAGAACAGTCTAAAGCAAAAATGACGACAGTACATTGTGGAATTTATAGAATATCCAGAAGGAAGATGTATGACACCAATAATCACACAGGATAGAAGGGAAAACTAGAGGCATACTGTACTGTTAGCATCTCACGCTGCATGTGAAATGTGAAACAGTATAATGTTATTTCCTCAAAAGACCCAAACTAGACAAGCTCACTTAAACAAAGGAACCTGAACAGCCCTTCATCTATTAAAGATGGTGAATTTGTAGATAATAACCTTTCAACAAAGAAAACACCAGGCCCAGGTAGCTTCAGTGGAGAATCTCACCAAATAGTTAGTGTACTTCATTTTATGTGCTTTACAGACACTACATTTTTTACAAATTGAAGGTTTGTGGCAACCCTGTTTTAACAGATGATAGTCAGCACGTTTTAGCAATAAAACTAAATTTTAATTAAGTTATATAAATTGCTTTTTAGACATAATGCTAGTGGTTGCACACTTAACAGACTATAGTATAAACATAATTTTTATATGCAGTAGCAAACAAAAAAAATTCATGCAACTCACTTTATTACAATATTCACTTTATTGCAGTGGTCTGGAACTGAATCTGCAGTATCTCCAGTATAGTAATATATTACATATACTCTTCCAGAAAATAGAAAAGGGAATACTTCCATCTAATGTCAGCCAGCATTAAGCCAACAAGTCCTGCAACAGCAATATAAGAAGCCACACATTTAAGACAAAGATCAAAACAAAGACATTAAAATCCTTAACAGAATACTATCATATTGAATATGGCAATATATAAAAAGGGTAATATATCAAGTGGGATTTATCCTGGGTATGTAAGAGGCTCTTATTCAACATCAAAAGTCAATTAATGTAATTAACTGTATCAACAGACTAAAGAAAAAATTCACATGATCATCTCAGCAGATACAAGTATGCAACAAAATCCAACATTCGTGATAAAAACTCTCCAGAAACTAGAAATAAAAGCAAACTTCTTCAATCTAATAAAAAGCATCAACGAAAAACCTACCATTAATGGGATTGCATAATTTTTCCCTAAACTCAAGAACAAGGCAAGAGTGTCTAATCTCATCATCATATCACTTCAACATCATACTGGGGTCCTAGCCAGTGCAATAAGACAAAAAAAAAAAAAGAAATAGAAAGCATATAGATTAAACAGGAAGAAATACAACTGTCTTTACTTGCACTCAAAATAACTATTAATATAGTAAATCCCAAACAATCTAGAATAACATTCCTAAAATCAGTAAATTGGTTTGCTAAGATCATAGGATGTAAGATCAATATACAAAAGCCAACTATATTTCTATATACTAGCAAGGAATAACTGTAAATTAACATTTTTAAAGTATCATTTATAAGAGTATCCCAAAACATAAATACTTAGAGAGATAAATCAAAATTAAAAGCACAACCTTTTAAATGCTATAAACCAGCTTTAATTTGATCAATCTCTTCCCCTGTACAGAAAAGCTATGGAACCGCCTAAATAGCCTAGAACTTAAGAACAGGCCAACTTATTTTCTTCTCAACTCTTTGGAAAGTTTTGCCGAGTAGCAATCCTTCCAGTAGATGGTCTCTTCTCTCACATTTTTCCTTGAAAGAGGTTCATCTTGAGAACTCATGCTGTAAGGCTGGTTATCTTAGAACTGCTGCTGCTGCTGCTAAGTTGCTTCAGTCATGTCCGACTCTGTGCGACCCCATAGACGGCAGCCCACCAGGCTCCCCCGTCCCTGGGATTCTCCAGGCAAGAACACTAGGAAACTTAAAACCGGAATGCAGCCCCAGAACATTTTAAACTTGCAAAAGCCAAGTTAAAAGCTTCCCCTCTGGGGAAGTGACGAGTCCAGAAACTGAAAAGCATGAATACTCACTAAAACCCCGAGATGACGTACAACCCTGTGTAGAAGACCTATCTTATAACTGTGATTTCCACACATTCACAGCCTCTATTAAACAAGGCAGTATTAGGCACTCATGTATTTCAAGACATGTCCCCTTCCCAACACATCCCTGACACATTTAACTGGACCAGAGGTGGGCCCCTCACCTGACACTAATCACGGACCAAGCAGGCCAACAATTGAGGACATGGCATTTCTGGGGTGGGAGAAAACCTGCCGGGCAAAGTTGATTGTCTGTCAGAAGTCTGAATGATGCTAAGGCTGAAACTCCAGTACTTTGGCCACCTCATGCGAAGAGTGCCTCATCGGAAAAGACTCTGATGCTGGGAGGGACTGGGGGCAGGAGAAGGGGACGACCAAGGATGAGATGGCTGGATGGCATCACTGACTCGATGGATGTGAGTCTGAGTGAACTCCGGGAGTTGGTGATGGACAGGGAGGCCTGGCGTGCTGCAATTCATGGGGTCGCAAAGAGTCGGACACGACTGAGCGACTGAACTGAACTGAAATAAGGCATAGGCAACAGGAGTGGGAGCTGAGAAGTCCTGAGTTTAAGAGAAACTAGAGGAGTCACAAAGGGCTTTGGACTCGGAAAAGTTAGGAAAGAACGTAACATACAAGCAAGCAGAAGCTATAAGGTAGAGGGGAACAATAAGGAAGAATGAGGAAAACACTGGAGTGGGAAGAAAAGGGTGGAGTGGGCCAACTGAGAATCCTGGAAGTGGCCAGGTGGGAAGGGGGCCCACCCAAGAAAGCTGCCTGTCCTGGATGCAGCAGGATGACCGCGCTAGTCATCTATCGCCACAACAATGCGTCCAGCAACAGACCACAAACTCTTACTGGCACAAGCATGTAGTTTTCCCTCGGGTCTGAGCTGTGTTGGCTCCGCTTTAAGTTGCAGATAATCCGCGGGGGCTCTGCTCTGTGGTCTCACTGAGGCCCAAGCTGAAGAGGCTGCAGCCACTCAGGGGCCTTCTCACGGGGAGGACAAAGGCACAAGAGGACACAAGCCCACCAGCACAAGCACAGTGCAGACGTCTACTTCCATCGTGTTTACTAACATCCCACTAACCTAAAGCAAGTCATACAGCCAAGCCCAAAATCAAGGGATGGGGACACAATCCCCTCCACCACTACAAAGAACTGAAGAACTGGGGTCAAAGACTCAGAGACACAAATCACAGGGAGCATCCACTGCCCAGTGCAGCGTTACCTATGGACCCTATCTCTTCCTCCTCCTCCTAAGAGGTAGCATTATCACCTGAGTTATTTTGCTGAAATATTTCTAATTTTAAAAGGGTGAGGGGACTTTAAAAGTCAGGAGACATATCTAGAAAATATGGCACCAAACACTCAAGGATTTCCAAAGATGGAAGGTTCCAATAAAACACACCCCTCTACCACGTTACTCTGAATCTCAAATCAGTCTGCTGTGGGTCGCAGGCTCCCAACAGCCAAAGTAAATGAGTACTGTTAGCACCTCTGTGGCTAAAAAACACTTTTCAAGAACAGTATTACCTACCTAGTTTGTAAAAGAGAAAAAAAATCACGGACCAAAAAAAAAAGTCAGTAGAGTCAAATCTGAGAGTACGGACGAACAAAATGGTAGGAAGCAAAATCGACAAATGTGGAAAATCAAAACATCTGGGATTTGTTGAAGGTACAGGAAATACTGTTGACTAAACAGAGAAAGGTTTTTTTTTTTTTTAAAGAAAGACACAACCAAACCAAAATGGAGTCACTTGGGCTAAGCCCAGGTCACCAAACAGCAACTTAATACATAATTTACAGTTTCAACTTCTCCCAGGAGGGGAATCTTAAACCAGTCAGTCTGGAGTTACCTGGTCAGCACTAGTGAGGTAATCTGCTTGACAGACTTCTGCAGTCCCTAAAGGAAGGTGACCTTGCCACAAATAATCCACGCTTTACAAGTAACTTCTTCATCCCATTCCCTTCTGCATATGGATCTTTCATCTGACACAGCTCTTTAGAGCTCCCATCTGTTTGCTGGATGGGACGCTGCCCAATTCATGAATCATCTAATAAAGTTAATATGATCTTTAAAATTCCTTCAGTTGAATTTTGTTTTCAACAGGTTGAAAGAGTTTTGTTTCTTCAAAAAGTAAATAAAATTCTGGGTATACTTTGGAACTATGACCCATTTTAAACAATGAATTTACTCCCTGTAAAAAAATTAACAGTAACTCAGTAATGTCTGTTTAAAAAAAAACCAAAAACCTCATTCATCAGTCAACAGCCAAGCAAGTCAAAGAGAACATGAGTATTATATTAATATAAGCAGAAATTAGAGTCACAATGCACAATACCTTTGAATGCTGTTCAAAGATTTTTAAATGCTCACTGTGACCCACACCATACTGGCAAAAATTACACTCATGGTCAATCAGCCCACAGCTAAGTGAAAGAATAGAAAAGGTAACAGAAACTCTGTTGGCAGTAACAGGGATGCAACATGAACACGCCTGGGCACGCCATGACTTTCTCAAATCCCCTGCTTCACATTAGGCGGGGTTTAATATGATGTGATGACTTCCCAGGTGGCTCAGTGGTAAAGAATCTGCCTGCCAACGCAGGAGAAGTGGGTCCGATCCCTGGGTCAGAAAGATCCCCTGGAGGAGGAAATGGCAACTCACTCCAGTATTCTTGCCTGGGAAATCCCTTAGACAGAGGAGCCTAGCAGGCTACAGTCCATGGGGTTGCAAAGAGTCAGACACGACTGAGCGCACACACAATATGATGTGAGCTAACACGTCTCATTCAACTCTGCATGAGTTCTCTTCAAGGCCTAGAAGTTTCCAAGTTCTAATTCTGAAAATGGGTCTTAGCATAGCAACTCTGGGACACACGCCATAATAATACACACTGTTTCACTGAAAACCAGATTTCTAGCTCCCAGGTACCTATAATAAGCCTCATATGCACCACAGAATCTCAATGTGGACTGAAACAAAAGCAGCCCCTGCAAAATTCATCCCAACAAGATTTCTCTGTCTCCACCGAAACAAGCTTAGGAGATGACTATCTAAAAGCACATCTTTAAAAGAAAAATCCCCTCAGTGGCCATCACAACAGAAAATTCAAAATAAAAATCCTTCTACAGAAAACAACTTTCCGCCCACAAGCAGGAGGAAGGTTATGGTGATCTGACTTAGGAACAGCTCTTTGGTGTTCAAATGTTCTGATAAGGAGAATGCCAAGGCTGTTTAACTTCAGCTAATCAAAAGGGTGAAACAGCAGGAGAGGGATATGGTTTGCTCAACACTGGAACAGATTTATTAAGAGTTATGAAAGTTATGACATCACTTTTCTCATGACATTCACCTGGCCTTTACAGTTTGGATTCTTTTCTTCCTAGTCCCTATTTTCAATCTCTGTTAATGGACAGAATACCAGTCTTAAGTTTTAGACACATCACTCAAGACAACACAGGTTTGGGTGTGCACAGACAAGTCATGAGGAAGTCAGAGGTGGTGCTTTAAGACCAAGCCCAGCCCCCAGAGCAGTCAGAGCAGACTCTGGGCTACCTCACAGCTCCCTGGTGGTCTTGGAGCGTCTGACCCCTGCGTTTCTCAGGGGACAGCCTTCATACAGCCCAACCATGTCCGGGCAGGTTCTGAAACCTGGGTGTAAATGAGCTGAACTGTGTCCTCCCACAACCCAAAACTTGCAGGTTGAAGCCCTGATCCCCAGTACTTAAGAATGTGACTGTACAATGGAGAGCAAGTCTTTACAGAAGTAATGAAGTTAAAATAGGGGTCTCTGGAGTAGGCCCTAATCCAACATGGCAGGTGTGCTTTTAAGAGGAGATCAGGACACAGAACACAGAGAGAAGTCTAGGTGAGAACAGGGCAAGAAGGAGCCCTGCAAGTCAAAGAGAAACCAAACCTGCCACCCTGGCCTTGGACTTCTAGCCTCCAGAACCATGAGAAATAAATCTCTGGGTAAGCTACCCAGTCGGTGGTATTTTGTTATGGTAGCCCCAGCAAACTGAGAGAACAGGGAACACATTTTGCTACAAAATCACATGATTAAGGGAGAGATGCTACATCAAAATCCACCCTCCCTTAGGAAATTTTTGATGGCTTACAGGACATCTCAAGTCATCTCAATTATTTAAAAAAAAAAAAAAAAACATTCATAATAAGCATCTCCATAGTTTTATCTAACCTCAAAAAAATCTTCCATAACATCAACAGAAAAGCACTGCAGAGAGTTTTTCTTTGGCCACAGCAGTTACCAAATTTGACTTCTGTTCTCTGCCTTCTCCATAATGATGCATTTACAACTGGTCACTAGAGTGGTCATCTCCTACCCACAGCTCCAACTAAGAAGCCAAACTTGCACACTAAGGTTTTCCTCAAAATTTCTTCCCAAAGTAGTATTTTTGGCCTTCTTACACATTTTAATCAATCTAAAAGCATTACTAATGCAAGTTTCCTAAGATACCATGATGCTTCACATCTCCACACTTGAACCTGACCACCTGGAAAAATTTTAATCCTTTGACAATGAGAAGACATTTCACCTCCAATAGAAAGTCTTTCAAAAATCATAAAGAAAATCTTTCAAAATCATTACAAAAACCATAAAGGTTGACCAAATCTTCATTTTAATTATGTGTATTATATGTAATTATGTGTGTGTGTTTATCTCCTTCACTAGACAGCAAGCTCCTTAATGGAAGGAACTTGCTCCTCTGTGCTCGCCAGGCCCATGCAGAGCACCTGGAAATGTGGCACGTGCAAATGCGTTCTGCACAAACAAACGCCACCAATAAATTCATACCAACTCTCAATGGCATTAGCCACACGTGATTATTCTGGATCGCTTCCTGACAGTATGACGGCTTATCAGTGCTCTCCAGTCATCTATATGAATCCCACAGTCATAAAGCTGAGTAAAGAGAAACCAGATACAAAACAAGACATTCTGTATGCGAGTGTGTGCGCTCAGTCGCTTCAGTCGTGCCCAACTCTTTGCAACCCTACGGACTGCAGTCCACCAGGCTTCTCTGTCCACGGGGTTTCCCAGGCAAGAATACTGGAATGGGTTGCCATGCCCTTCTCCAGGGAATCTTCCTGGCCCAGGGATCAAACCTGTGTCTCCTGTGGCTCCTGCATTGATGGAGGATTCTTTACCCAGTGAGCCACAGGGGAAGCGCTACAAAGGAATGTACACATGCAAAAACCCAGTGAGCAGTACCCTTGATATCTGCAGACTTCACCAGCCGCACGTTATACTTCAAAAACCCGATCTATGGACTTCCTGGTGGTCCAGTGGTTAAGACTCCACACTTCCAACACAGGGAATGTGGGTTCGATCCCTGGTCAGGAAACTAAGATCCCACATGCCACACAGTGTGGCCAAAAAAAGTCTTAGCTTGGAGCTAGGCTGCAAGGAATACCCCCATCTCCTCACACAAGTAGGAAACTGCCAGAGTTGCAGTGTGCCTGCGGGTGTTACGTGGTTAGCAATTTTTCCCCTCCTATAACTGGCCCACAGCAATATCCCTGGGCATCCAGTTGCCCTACTGCCGAGGCAAAGGATCCGAATGGCATTTCAGGACACTAGGGGAAAAGGGGGAGATTTTACAACTGGAAGCTCTTTCTACTATATCATTAAGAATCTATAAACACACTGGCAATATCAGAAGGAAGCCTCTGTCCATCTCTCTAGCCATTTTCACTTAATTATTCTCCAACTATTTACCTACCAGGAGAAGGAAATGGCAACCCACTCCAGTGTTCTTGCCTGGAGAATCCCATGGATGGGGGAGCCTGGTGGGCTACAGTCCATGACTGAGCGACTTCCCTTCACTTCTAACTTCTACTCATCCATCAAAACCCAACTCAAATGTTAACTCTTCTGAGAAGTTCTTCCTAACCTCCCATGTGCCTTAATGTTCCTTTTACTGTTCTACTTATTTTGTTTCACTGCAATTTAAATATTGCTGTGTCTGTTTCCCCTACCAGACCTGTGGTAACATGTTACCCGGGCACCAGGTACATCACAGGGAACTCAGGAAGCATGCAAATGTCTGCAGAACTAATTTGAAATATGACTACCACCTAACAAGCCCTACCATTTAAATGCCCAACTCAAGAGCCCTAAAATAAGTGGTATTTCCCAGATAAGGCACAGTCTGTACTCAAGAAGAGGGAGTGAAAAAACTATAAATATTCTCTAGGACAATGTTATTTTTAGTGTTGTGGTCAGCAGCCTCTAACAGTGAACTTCAGGGTAGCAACCTGGAGACTAAAGGACTTAAACGATGATCATGGGATCTGCCAGGTAAGCTGTCCTCCTCAGAAGGCTGGCGCAGCAGACATGGTCCCAGAGACAGCCGGTTCACCTAGTCACGGCAGGGTCTCCAGTGGCCTGCATTACACGTAAGAACAAAAAACTAACTGTGTGACTCTGAACAAGTTTCTTCACCTTCCTGCACCTCAGTTTTCCTCATCATAACATGGGGAGTTGGGGAGGTGGGCACTAACATAATGTGCAACCTCACAGTTTTAAAAGATTAAATATAAAGTGAGAATATACAATGTTTAGTTCCCAGCATATAGTTAAGCACTCCACGAATATTTGCTCTAATTATTCTGCTGCTCTGGGATGTGATGTCTCAGTTTTCTTTGAAAGTGAAAGTTGCTGAGTCATGTCCGACTCTTTGAGACCCCCATGGACTATACAGTCCATGGAATTCTCTAGGCCAGAATACTGGAGTGGGTAGCCTTTCCCTTCTCTAGGGGATCTTCCCAACCCAGGAATTGAACCAGGGTCTCCTGCATTGCAGGTGGGTTCTTCGCCAACTGAGTTATCAGGAAGCTCCTAAATATCTATGTCCACGGCATTCTCCAGGCCAGAATACTGGAGTGGGTGGCCATTCCCTTCTCCAGGGGATCTTCCCAACCCAGGGATCCAACCCAGGTCTCCCTCATTGCAGGGGGATTCTTTACCAGCTGAGCCACAAGGGAAGCCTAAGAATATTGGGGTGGGTAGCCTATTCCTTCTCCAGAGGATCTTCCTAAACCAGGAATCGAACCGAGGTCTCCTGTGTTGCATTACAGGCAGATTCTTTACCAGCTGAGCTATTAGGGAAGCCCTTTTTCTTTTTCTTTGCTCCTATCATATTCCTGCCCTGCCTGGCTCTGGGGTCAAAAGCAAGCAGGGGCAGGGAGGGACTTCCTTGCTGGTCCAGAGACTCCAGCCTTCCAATGCAGGATGTATGGGTTCGATCCTTGGTGGGAGAACTAAGATCCCCACATGCTGCACAGTACAACCAAAAAACAAAAAGGTAAGCATGGGCAAAATCTACTCTCCAGACCTTCTGACCACTCACGTCCCTGTCTGCACAGATGATTCCTCCCGGCTGCAGCTATGGCCGCCCTCTGACCATGCATGCACCCCAACAGACCTCATTTTGTAGACCTCTTCTGTTCTTAATGAAAACTCAGTAGCATCCTATTTCACTTCCTCAGTGCTTTATCCCCTTTCAAGAGATTAACGACAGCAAATTAATCAAATATATAGATTGCTACAGTCACTCTCTCCAATATTCTTATGGGTAAATCCAATCTTCCCCTCTCCACGCCCCCATTCCACTTTCTTTTGGTGGGGGGAGGGGTATGTGTTCAGGCACCATGAATCACAGAATGAAGATGTCTGTTTCACCTTCCTGGCGAGGCAAACCCTTTGGCTGCCACCAAAGCAGTTTTCACCTGTGGGTTTGAAAAGCTCACAGCTCCTGCCATGAGCTCTCCAGCATTCATCCCCTGCGAAAGTGCCAGTCAGTCAGTCGTGTCCGACTCTTTGTGATCCCACGGTCCACAGCCCACCAGGCTCCTCTGTCCATGGAACCTCCAGGCAAGAATACTGGAGTGGGTGGCCATTCCCTTCTCCAGGAGATCTTCCCAACCCAGGGACTGAACACTGGTCTCCCGCACTGCAGGAAATTCTTTACTGTCTGAGCCACCAGGAGCTCTCCAGCATTCATCTCCCACCAAGGAGTAAAATGACCAGTTTGTTCAAGTCCAAGGGTATTTATTAAAACAAAGTCCCACGACTACAGTGAGAACCAGGGGTTCAGGGTTAGGACCCTAACACTACTTCCTTCTCACTTCTTTGGTGGACTACAGGTGGTCTCCAGACCAGCGAGGCCTTGGCATTGTTCTTCTGGCTGAGTGTCAGGCTGTTGCCAACCAGTGGGTCACAATCAGCATTTCTTTTAAAATAAAAAAATATATAGAAAACAGGTGAATTTTACAGTAGGCAAATTACCTCAATAAAACTATCTTTAAAAGAATACAGCCTGAAAATAGAGTACAGAGAAGCAGTAAGAATAAATACTGAGTATTAAAAAATCTGAATAACATATTTGCATGTACACTGGGCACAGTATAGTGTTATTACTGTGAGCCAAGGTCACAACAAGATGACCAAACTCTGGTTTCAGCCATCAGCTGTAAGCCTAAGGTAAATTCTCTGTGGGTAGGAGAGATGGCAAGCAGACACTTTGGCTTGTGCTGTTTCTAGACTTTACAGACTGCCTCCAGCTTAGCTTAAAGCATGCATTCTCAAGGGGAGAGTACCTCCCCAAGGGGGCAAAAATTGGTTCCTGGGGGTTAAAATACCTTACTCATTATTAAGCAGACACAGTACATAAACAGATACACTACATATTTGTGGTATTAAATCTTCATGGATGGGAGGATAATAATAATAATAAAAATAGCCTGTCAAAAAAGGCTCCTTAGGGGAGTGATAATGGAAAAAAAAAAAAAAAAGATTGAGAACCATTTCATAAAGTCTAACTTCCAAGACTCCACATTCAGCTGGAAATGATGTTATGAGCAAACAAGTGCCTCTTTCCCATTAAGTGTGTATGTTTCGGGGAGGGGGGGCTCGGTGCGGGGATGGGGCTTAGGGAAGGGAGGGGTGTTAGGGACGGCAGGAGCTGGTTAGGGACCTGAGTCTAGTGTTCTTAGTCCCCTGGTCTCACCTCCAGCCACCCAATATTCAAATCAATGCTCAGGTTTACCCCGAAAGATAGCAAGTTCAGTTTTGGATGTGGAACATGCAGGTGAAGCTGCAAAGAGTTATGTGGTTGGAAATGAGGGTCTGGAGCTCAGAAGAGAATGGGGATGGAAACAAAGATTTCAGGGTCATCAAGAGCTAAAACAAGAAAGAAGTCTGCCCAGAAAGGAGTGTAAAGCAAGAAGGGCAAGGGAGCAAAAGGCCACGACCACTAGAATATTTAAAGTGGGGGTGGGGGTAGGGAGGTCCTTAACAGTTTTCTCAAAAAATTAAAACTATTAATTAATAGGAACTATATAAAGACAAGGTCATCATAATCAGTGGTCCTCAAGAAATGTCCTCAGAAGACAACTCCTAACTCTTAATGTTTCAGGAGATTTAGAGACAACGATGCAAAAAGCTCTTCCCAAAGTCTCATTAACACCACCACATTCTCCACTTCTTTCACCATTTTTTAAAGTATAGTAAATTCACAATTTTGTTTTAGCTTCAGGTGTACAGCAAAGTAACTCAGTTATATGTGTGTGTGTAAATATAATATTTCTTTTTCAGATTCTTTCTGTTATAGGTTATCACAAGATACTGAACATAGTTCCCTGTGCTGCCACATTCTCTTAGGTACCTGGGCAACCTGAATGGCTTTAACCCTAAAATGGACAGCAACTCTCTGCATAGGACAAAGCCTCTCCGAGCATCAGGATGATGTGCACATGCCGGTCAGCACTGAGGGCTAGGTTCTACTTTAGGATGTTGCCATCAGTCTAAGAAGGTCCATTCCCAGCCAGTGACGGGGGCCGTGGAAGGGGGTAAACAGGTAAGAAGGATGGGAAGCAGGGCCATGACGTCCTTTAAAGGGGGTATTTACTCCCATTCTGGAAACCCTGTGACTGACTACCAGATCACACTAATTCACACTGAAAGGCAAGGGCACACTTAATACAATGTATGATCCTTGACAGAATACTAGATCAGGAAAACTAAAAAAGCTAGAGAACAGGGAAATGGTAAAATTTAAATATGGACTACATACTGGTTTTATGTCAAGTATCCCAAGTGAGATGACTGTATTATAGTTATACACCCTTTCTCTAGGAGTGAAGTATCACCGTATCTGCAAGAAACTCTCGAAGGGGGTGGCTTTAGAAAGAACTAGACATACAGCTTCCCCGGTGGCTCAGATGGTAAAGAATCCGCCTGCAGTGCAGGAGACCCAGGTTCAGTTCCTGGGTTGGGAAGATCCCCTGAAGAAGGGCATGGCAACCCACTCCAGCATTCCTGCCTGAAGAATCCCATGGAGAGGGGAGCCTGGCGGGCTATAGTCCATGGGGTTGCAAAGAGTCAGATATGACTGAGCGACTTACTTTCCACACTTCACACATTCAGACATGGAGAAAGATATAAAGCAAATTTGGCAAAACATTAATCATTGATGAATCCAGGTAGAGGGGAGATGGGTGTTAAGGTATAATTCTCTTAACTTACTTTCTGTAGGTTTGCTATTTTTCAAAATACAAAGTGGCAAGGGGTATAAATGCTGTCAAATATTTTAAAAGTTCTTAATTTCCATATGTTCCAACTCCCCTCCATTAGAACAGAGTATGAAAGGTTGACATGAAAATGCTTCATAACACTTTAAAATACTATCCCCATGCACAGGAAAATTTATTTGGCAAAGAGGAATTATTTCACATGTACAAACCATGTCTGTTTCTATACCATAGCGATAGAGTCCTGAGTCAATACACAGATTAACAGAATCTGGGTATTATTTTTGAGGTTTACCTTTTATGTGCTGTTGGGGAAAGTAAACCTTAGGAATACTTTAAGAATCTAGGTACTTTACACAGTCTTTATTTTAAAGGGTATATTAATACTAATTGACTTTATACAAATACCAAGAGTTAAAGGCAAATTTAATTATCTGGGCTAATGAGAGATAGTACAGATAAATCAACTCCATATGCAGACATTGTTTTAATCACTGGGTTTTAACTTCCTAAATCTTTCATCAGAATTATGAGGAAGTAAAACTGACCAAAAAGTTTCATCTCCATCCATTCTCATTCCTAAAGGAATTTCTGTTTAATACCAAAAAGGAGAGAAGCAACTGAAATAAAAATGCCCTAAGAACTCAACTATGGGTATCTGAACAAAAGAAAACTGACTTTAATCATGGCAAATATTTATTGAGAACCTGCTACCCACAGCTCTCTATGAGGAATTCAAAGTACAGCGACTGGACTTTGCACTCATGGGGCCACAACTCTATTGGAGAAGACAAACACACAGCAAACAATGGTTGACTCTGTCTACCCTTATCCCTGCTCCCAATGCCTCAATTCAGAGACTTATCTTCTAGCCAGGCCATTGCAATGGGCTCCCTCATTCATTAACCTGTCGGTCAAGCCTCTCCCAACCACTGGTGCTTAACTTGGATGCACACTGGTATCACCTGAGAAGTGACCTAAATTCCAGTGCCTGGGTCTCTCTTCCAGGGAAATCTGCTTTTCCAGTGTGCAGAATGGGCACTGGCTCTTTTAAAGCTTTCCAGGCAATTCTAATACTCAGTCAAGTTTAAGCACCACTGTTTTAAACCAATTGCTTCTACCAAGGATGGAATACAATTTACTCTCCTGCGTTTAGGTATCTGATGACTCCTCACTACCAATACAAATCTAAACTCCTTACCACAATCCCCAAAGCCTTTCAATGTCTCCAACCTACTCCTCCAGCCCCACCTCCCACCCAGCTCCACAGCTCTCCACCAGACTCCGCCTGTTCCCTCAGAGGACACTTTCTATGCATAAAAGCCTTCTTCAAATCAGACACCAGTCCCAGTCTGATTATTCACTCCAAATCAATTTTCAGGAACCAATTTAAAAGTTCCTTCCTTCCAAAAGCCTTCACCAACTTCCCTGGGTACACGGGGAGTTCTAACAAAACTGGACACAGCTCTAATTTGATATTCATCATGACGTTGGTAGTAGCAGTTTTTATTTCTATCTCTAGTAAGACTGTGCATTCCTTAAGGGCAGAGGCCAAGTGCATTTATCTTCAGGTTTCTAATGCCCAGTAATGGCCGAAACAGAAAGTTCAATAACTAAGTATTGAGGCGCCACACGCTTGTGGAATAAAGGAGGAAAGTGAAAGTGAGAGTGAAGTCACTCAGTTGTGTCTGACTCTCTGTGACCCCATGGACTGTAGCCCACCAGGCTTCTCCGCCATGGGATTCTCCAGGCAAGGATACTGGAGTGGGTTGCCATTTCCTTCTCCAGGAATAAAGGAATAACAGTATGAGAAAAGACAAATCAGTTACAGAGGCAAACTGACTCCAGAAGTGAACTGGGGAAAGAGAGTGCTTCTGGCAGATACAGAGGGGAAAGGCCCCATGAAGACCCTGGCACTAGTCTCAATCTCAGAAAGGGAAATATATAGGTATTTGTCAAGAGCAAGGGACAGGAAACCAGGAGCACAGAAAACAACAGATACGGCACAGGAAAAGCCATTTAGCTCTCTCCTGGGCTTCCCTGGTGGCTCAGACAGTAACCAAGAATCTACCTGCAAGGCACGAGACCCAGGTTCTATCCCTGGGTTGGGAAGAACCCCTGGAGAAAGTAAGTGCAACCCACTCCAGTATTCTTTGTGCTTCCCTGGTGGCTCAGACAGTAAAGAATTTGCCCACAAGGCAGGAAACCTGGGTTTGATCCTGGGTTGGGAAGATCCCCTGAAGAAGGGAATGGCTTGTATTCTTGTATTCTTGCCTGGAGAATTCCAGGGACAGAGGGGCCTGGTGGGCTGCAGCCCATGGGGTCGAAAAGAGTGGGAAACAACTGAGCAACTAACACACTGGGTTTCCTCAAGAGATTCCCAGCCCCCACAAAAACCTGACCTTTAGAAATTAATCACGCTTTTCTTAGTTATGTAAATCTATTCTCTGCCCCCTATCCTGCTTTATTCTTCTTAGTCGGCCACCTGATACATCATGGTTCTGCATATTGAAGTAAGACTGGAACATAAGCGTCATGAGAGCAGGAACTTGATTCTGTTTACCACTGCAGCCCCAGGGCTTCTATCTGTGCTGAGCACAAAGTCAGGGTTCGACATCTATTTGCTGAACGGATGAATGAATATCTTTATTATGCCCTCGGATCTGATCTTTCCTTTCATGAAGAGACTGGCTCCCTTCCTCACCCAGTCTCCACATATCCAAATCCTGCATCTTTCCTACCCGAATAAATGCCCAGTCTGACTCAAAGCCTTCTCTGACTCCCCATCCCTCCCTTTTCTGAACTTCCAAAGCCCTTTATCTTTCCTGTCTTGGACACTTTTTATGGGCTACTTCATAATAGCACAAATATCTGTGTACAGGTATCTGCTGTACAAGCAGACATATATCTTATCTCCCCTCTATACTGTAAATTCTTTAGGGGCAAGCTCNAACTGAGCAACTAACACACTGGGTTTCCTCAAGAGATTCCCAGCCCCCCAAAAAACCTGACCTTTAGAAATTAATCACGCTTTTCTTAGTTATGTAAATCTATTCTCTGCCCCCTATCCTGCTTTATTCTTCTTAGTCGGCCACCTGATACATCATGGTTCTGCATATTGAAGTAAGACTGGAACATAAGCGTCATGAGAGCAGGAACTTGATTCTGTTTACCACTGCAGCCCCAGGGCTTCTATCTGTGCTGAGCACAAAGTCAGGGTTCGACACCTATTTGCTGAACGGATGAATGAATACCTTTATTATGCCCTCGGATCTGATCTTTCCTTTCATGAAGAGACTGGCTCCCTTCCTCACCCAGTCTCCACATATCCAAATCCTGCATCTTTCCTACCCGAATAAATGCCCAGTCTGACTCAAAGCCTTCTCTGACTCCCCATCCCTCCCTTTTCTGAACTTCCAAAGCCCTTTATCTTTCCTGTCTTGGACACTTTTTTGGGCTACTTCATAATAGCACAAATATCTGTGTACAGGTATCTGCTGTACAAGCAGACATATATCTTATCTCCCTTCTATACTGTAAATTATTTAGGGGCAAGCTCTAGGTCATTTCCTCCCCAGAGCTTATAAAGTTGCTCGGTAATTCCTACTGAACAAAAGGAAAAATTAAAGGTGGTATTAAATCTTTGATATCTTAATATTGACCTCAGAAAGATTAAAATCAGTAGTGATTTATCTCCATCTTAGCCCTCGGATACCTGATTCTTCATAAAATTGTAATATCTAACGCTTAAATCATGCTTACATTGTGCCAGGTATTGTTCCAAGGCATTACATAAATTAACTCATTTAATCCTCGAAAGAACCATGAGACACAGGTATTATCTCCTTACAGATGAGGAAACTGAGGCATGGAGAGTGAGTAGCGCAGCGAGAACTCTAACCCGGTGGCTGGCGGCAGAGGCCATGCATTTTAATCACCGCATAGGGCAGTCTCCTATTCACAAGCTAAATGTGGCCTTCTGAGAAATTTGCTTCAAAAATATTAGAAATGCGAGGATATTTACGGCAAGGAACTATCCTCATCGCGTGAAAGACGGAATTTGAGAAGGCAGGAAGAGCAGAGGACAGATGGCAGAGAAGGGGCGGTGGGTGGGCAGCACAACCCTGGGAAGGGCACACGCTGGCTGGAGACGGTCAGCCTCGGACCTAAAACGGCAGGAGCATCTATCTGTAGGAAGGGGCGAAACGGAGAGTTAAGCAGGAGTTTCGACACGAAGGTATCACAGGCAGAGCCCACATTCTCGACACACTCGGAACGAGACGGCACAGCACACAGAACGGCAGCAGACCGCAGCAGCTTGAGAATGTCGGGCTCAGGACCCTCCTGGTGGTCCCGCGGTTGGGAATCCGTCTGCCAGTGCAGGGGACACAGGTTTGATCCCTGCTCCAGGAAGGGCAGCTAAGTCCGAGTACCCTAGGGCCTGTGCTCACCAACAAGAGAAACCATCACAGCGAGAAGCCTGAGCACCACAACCAGCGAGTAATCCCCACTCGCCGCCACAACTAGAGAAAGCGCGCACGCAGCGACGAGGACCCAGCGCAGCCAAAAATACATAAGGGGATATGAAAAAAACCAAAGGGGGCTTCCCTGGTGGCTCAGTGGTAAAGAACCCGCCAGCCGATGCAGGAGACAGGGGTTCAATCCCTGATCGGGAAAGATCCCCCTTGCCACAGAGTAACTAAGCCCATTATTGAGCCTGTGCTCCAAAGCCCCAGAGCCCCAAGTACCGAGCCCACGTGCAGCAACTACTGAACCTCGCACGCTCCAGCGCCCGTGCTCTGCAAGAAGAGAAGCCAGCGGACTGAAACAAGAGAGTAGCCCCCACTCACTGCAATGAGAGAAAAACCTGTGCAGCAACTAAGACCCAGCACAGCCAAAAAAAAAGCTAATAAAATAAAATAAATAAAAAGAATGTCGGGCTCAAACCGCCTAGGTGACTATCTCAGAAATTACAAACAGGTAACTGGAACTCCTTTACCTCCGCTGCCTCGACTGTAACATGGGCTATTATCAGCCCTTAGCCAGGAGGATGAGAAGAAATCCAAGTATATTCTTCAAGATGCGCCTGGTCATGCTGGAGTTAAAATTCCTGTTTAAAAAATGCAGTGGTCTAAAGTATGGGCTAACTGGCTTATACTTGTAACCACTGCAGATTTCTTTCAGGGAAAAAAAAAAGTATCTGCCTAGAAGTGTCTCACATGACTTTCAGTCAAATTTCAGTATCCAAAAGTGATGGACTGCAATTCTACCAAGTTCCCAAAAGAAACAGACGGAGAACAGCCCTAACAACCAGCAACCCATGAAAGAACCTCGCACCATAACCAGGCGTTCAGTAAGCAGCCAAGGACCGAGCAGCTGCTTTACCATTATCATGAGTATTGAGGGCTCTGGGAAAAACTTATTCTAAGAACCCTAAGGCATAAGACTGAAGGAATAAGCAGATGTGAGAACCACCTCTCAAACACGTTAACTGCAATAAAGCAAAGGTGAATTTACAAGCATCTCACCAGGATGTAATGGAAGGACATGCCAAAAAGTTTCTAGTAAGCAAAGAATAGTAAACACGAGTTACCAAAATAGTACCACAAGCCTTTTACCATGGTATCAGGGAAGGACATGCCAGAATGTTTCTAGTAAACAAGACATAGTAAACAAGAGTTACCAAAATAGCACCCGTCATTCTGACTCCTTTAGGACATGTAAAATTTCATTGATAATATCCCTATTTTAGAGAACATAAGAAAAATTATGCAGCCTTTCATAAATTCACTTCTAATCTCCGAGCACTCCTTCCCCACCTTTCTCCACAAGTTCTTAAGGGAAATCCTCCTATGTGCGTTTTTAGGACCCTAACCATCAGAGTTCGGGCAAGAGTTTAGTGAAATGAGAACTGAATCCTAGCTTGACTGTAACCTAGTTCTATGGCCTAACAAATCTTTTGACTAGGACACGACTAGGACTCTGTTCCATCGTCCATGTGCGTGTTCAGTCGCTGGAGTTCGCGTCCAACTCTTTGCAGCCCTGTGGACTGTAGTGTGCCAGGCTCCTCTGTCCATGGGATTTTCCAAGCAAGAATGCTGGAGCAAGTTGCCATTTCCTCCTCCGGGGGATCTTCCCTACCTGAGGATTGAACCTGCATCTCTCGGGTCTCCTGCGTCAGCAGGTGGATTCCTTACCACCAGTGCCACCGGGAAGCCCCTTCATCATAAGATAACAATATTGACTAGATGGCCTTGAAGTCCCTTTCAACTCTACTCTTCTGCAATCCTGAGAAACCAGAAAGAAGCTTTGGTTTAGAAGAAT
This sequence comes from Redunca redunca, assembly GCA_006410935.1. Lineage (NCBI taxonomy): Eukaryota > Metazoa > Chordata > Mammalia > Artiodactyla > Bovidae > Redunca > Redunca redunca. The sequence goes on along the minus strand of SJYQ01094253.1, from coordinate 9,486 downwards.
CTAGTGAAGATGCTGAATTATGTAAGACTTGATAACACTTAAAACTTGAAACTAGAAATAACTGCCATAATCACAGCTATGATGGTAGGAACAAAGCTTAGTTCAAGAGTGAACAATGGAAGAAAAGTCAAGAGCACCCAGGGAGAGCCCTGCGAGCGTGAAATGTCCAAGGAAGAGCAGATAAGGATGGACAGAGTATGACTATCATGTGTAAATGAGGAGTCTGGTGTTTCAGCACAGCTTATGAAATCAGTTTTTTTAGTAACATCTCATACAACATTCCAGTCATAGCTCTGCAAATCAGCGATGGTGCCTCTGAAACTTCAGGGATCTGGGATCTGTCAGCTACCAGATCTCAATTCCAGCAGACTGGGTTTTCCAATTCCTTAAGACCCCAAAGCAGTAATCCAAATATGTGCCTAGGGATCAAGAACTTGAAATCCTTTGGAGAAATTCCAACAAAAGAGCCCAAAGCTGCACATTACAAACCATTAAGCTGTCCCAATCAGTGATAACTTGTGTCTCAGCTGAACAGAAGCCCCTGCCCAGACAACCTACCATAAATCTCAAGTCACTCTGAGAGAATAAGAGTGTCTCCTACAACAGAATTAAAGGGAAAACAGTGCTGCTTTTTAATGAAGACTCATGTTCATCCCATAAACAAAGCAAGAGCCACTGCTGCATCAGCAACTTTGCTCTGCCTGCAGTCCTACCTATGATCTTTAAGAAGCCTTCTGAGTCTAATATCTATGAGTGTAAAAAGTGTATGGAACACTCATACCGTCTCTCATGCGTCAAGAGTCACTGTTGAATGAGTAACAATCTCCTGCTTGGAAACCTAAAACCTGGCAAATTAATTTAAGAAAAACAATATCCCTAGAAAAATCAATTTTATGTCTAGACAACATTTTAAAAAGCTATAATTCTACCTGCGAATCTTCATTTACTTTTAAAAAAAAAATACTTAGTTATCTGGCCACCCCTGTTCTTAGCTATGGAACTAGGGGTTCTGGATTTTCACTGCAGCATGCAGGACCTTTAGTTGCAGCACATGGGATCTAGTTCCCTGACCAGGGATCGAACCCAGACCCCCTGAAACGGGAGCACAGAGTCTTAGCCACTGGACCACCAGGGAAGTCCCTTCACTTACTTCTATAGCCATGTTTCCTTCCACCTTGTCAATCACAAAATACTTTCCAATTCTGCAATGGATGTTAACCAATAAACATATTTTGCCTCAATGTTATCCTTGATTTTAAGGAATTTAAAATTTGAAGTATAAATAGATGGGGCTGGAGGCAGGAAAGCATACACAAACCCTGAATGAGCATACACAAATCCTTTCCTTTAACCAATCAACTTTTAAATATATTGGAAGAGGACAGAAGATAAGGCTCAATCCTTCAAGGGAAGTTTGGTGAATATTATTAAAGACAAAGATTATACCTTTATAAACTGAAAAACCATCCTCTAAGAAAGCTGGTAAACCAGAAATACTTTACATAGGAAAAATCTCCATTAACTAGTCTAAAGTAATGAGAATCCTCAATATCAGTGTTCTATGTTGAGAATTAAGCACTGCACTTAAAACCTGCCTGTAATAAATCTTTGAAAGAAAGAAAAAAGCTTCAGCAGTCATTCTGAAAGACATGAAAGGTCAAAAGGCCTCGCATGAAAACCTACCTTGCTGTTTACAAAACCTTATATGACAGATCTAAATTTATTTTCTGATCCTACTATTTTCTTAACAGCAAATCAACTTTTAGATAAAAATAAATAGGTAAACATAAATGGAAAAAATAGTGTCAAACTTTATTATATGACTTGTTTAGTCTCATTTCAGGCTAAAGAACAGTCTTGCCCCATATTGTATTTTCCTTTCTAAACAAAGAGAGGGGAAAAAAAAAATTCCACTATCTCCCCCCAAAAGTTGGGTGGGGGGAGGTTGTTAAAGGGTCTAGAGCTGTGCTGTCAAATGCCAGGGCCACCAGTCATATGTGGCTATTTAGACTCAAACTAATATTTTAAATAAAAACTTTAATTCTGTTCCTCAGTCAAACCAGGCACCTTTTAGGAGCTTCAAAAGCCACATGTGACTAGTAGGTCCTGCACAGATACAAGACATTTTCCATCATAGCACAAAGTTCTACTGGACAGTGCTGACCTAGAACAACATTTCTCAAATTTAAAGGTATACAAAATCATCAGGATACCATGTTATAACACATTATAACACAGATTACTGGGTCCCTAACCCAGGAGTTTATCTCAGGGGTCTGAAAGTGAAGGTGTTAGTCGCTCAGTTGAGTTTGACTCTCTGCGACCCCAGGGACTGTAGCCCTCCAGGCTCCTCTGTCCATGGGATTCTCCAGGCAAGAATACTGAAGTGGGATGCCATTTCCTTCTCCAGGGGATCTTCAAAACCCAGGATCAAACCCGGATCTCCTGCGTTGCAGGCCGATTCTTTACCATCTGAGCCACCAGGGAAGCCCCAAGAATACTGGAGTGGGTAGCCATTTGCTTCCCCAGGGGATTTTTCCAACCCAAGGATCAAACCTGCATTGCAAGGGAGATGCTTTACAGTCTGAGACACCAGGGATGGGGCCAAAAACCTACATTTCTAACAAGGCTCCAGCAGGACACTGATGTGCCCGTCATCTCAAGCAGTACAGTACTCTATAATAAAGGATCAGTTTGTGTTTCTTCTTAATCCACCTTTAACCAACACTTTGATAAAACGCTAGAAAAGCTAATTACCAGGAAAAAGTATTTTAAACAAGAACTACACCATAAACTTACATTTTCTATTATCAGATTCAACAGACAAATCATTTTTCTTAAAAATATTGTTGCTGTTTAGTCGCTAAGTCGTGTCTGACTCTTACACGACCCCATGGTCTGTAGCCTGCCAGCCTCCTCCGTGCATGGGATTTCCCAAGCAAGAATACTGGAGTGGGTTGCCATTTCCCTCTCTAGGGGATCTTCCCAACCCAGGAATAAAACCCGAGTCTCCTGCATTGCAGGCAGACTCTTTACTGCTGAAACACCAGGGAAGCCCAAAAAATGTTATAAAAGCAGTCAATTCTTACAAGTTTTGAACTTACCTCTTCGCAGATAGGTAACAAACAGTCCACAGACTTGCAAGGATCCAGACTAAGTTTGAGTAGCCCTGATCTAGAAGAGCTGATTTTACATTTTTATGATTATCTTTCTGGAGCTGGTCATTAATGATCTCATTCATATCCTCTACCATTTCTTCAATGTATTTTTACAACTTGAGGCAAAAATGTTATTTCCATGAAGCAGAAACCACCCTCCACCAGCTCCTAAAAATGGTAATGTATGGGGTTTGCTCAAAGAAACAACCTGATAAGTCTTCATTTATAACGTGATCCAAAACTGTCACATGGTCAACAAAGATGATGGCTTGACTTTTTCATGCTAACCCAAGATTGAATTTAGACTGCTAACACTCCAAAAGTTGGTCAGCCAAGATACACAATGAACATTACTAAAGTCTCTGCATTAAATTCCATAAAATTTCTTTACTAAATAAAATCGATGATTTGGGACCTTCCTTACCAGACGCAGTCCTTCAAAGGTCTTCTTAAGAATACTGATGGTTTCCCCAAACCCAAAGTGATCAGCCCAGGTACATCTCTTCACCCCTGTCTCTTAGGAAAGGAACATATCAAACAGAATCCCTGTATGGGACTCAATGCCCCCCACCAACTACCTAAAGCTTAGGTGTTCTCCTCATTCCATATATCAAACCAAACAGATTTTCCTTCAACTTCCAGTCTGGCCCAACAAACAGACTCCTGTGAAAAAATCTCCAGGATAACTTCAAGTTTGGCCACTTCCTAGAGACTACTCTGAGAATTTTCTGACTGCTCAATCATTTTGTTTTACCAATCTGTTTGACTATTACTTCAATAAATTGTAAAATAAGGTTCTGAAACTTTAATACGTGACCCTTTTTCCTATAATAACATCTGGCCCAACAGAACTTGACATATATGATGTTCTGTATAAAATAAGGTTACATGCTCAACTAGTCCTTATTTTAAGAAAAATTCCACTAAAAGTTAACCACATTAACAGAAAAGTTACAAGGTATATCTCATTAAAAAGTCTGGGGAATATAAAAATGAGAGGAGATTCTTTCTAATTGTTCTGCTTATAGCATCAGAAAGAAAACCCTTCTCCTCTTAACATACTGAATGAAGCACTAACAGAATGAATAAGAAGTGAAATCCAAAGCAAGAACTATCAGGAGCTTTTGCCATGGCCAGCCCTCCAGTCCCATCGGCAGAGGCAGATGGCCAAGACCGAGAGGCCCTGGACTCGCAAGGCTGTCTCGTCACCTGCTGCAACCTTCACTCTATCAGGCTGCACAGACAACGGGCAAAGGCATGGAACGGCTTCCCAACTATAAGACAGGGAAGAATTCTGGGGGTAACCCTTGCCTAAAAGCCATCCTCAGATGGCTGATGCAGAAGGGCGTCCCCAAGCGCAGGTCAACTGATCCAGACTGAGATTACGCAAAAAAATGCCTGAAACTGAGATTATGCAAAAAAATACCCAAAGAAGTCAGCCTCTAGGCAAAAGATTTTGCTCAAACAAAATAACTCCTTCGTAATGACCTAGACCAATGATCCTTAATATTACTTTTGCACCCGGGTGGGAAGAGATGAGGGGGAGGAGAAGGGAAAGGGGGAGTCAAAAATCTCTTTGAGAATCATAAAAAGCAATGGATTTGCTTCCCATAAAAATGCACACACAAGCGATATTTTACATACTATTTTGGGGAGTTTACAGATGAGCTAAACACTCCCTTGATGTCCATGAATCCAAGGATAGAAAACATCAACCTAAATAGATAGGACCCAAAGGTCAATGTTACAGTAGCTGCTCAGTTGCTCAGTCATATCCAACTCTTGGCACCCCAAAGACTGTAGCCCGCCAGGCTCCTCTGTCCATGGAACTCTCCAGGAAAGAATACAGGAGTGGATTGCCATTTCCTGCTCCAGGGGATCTTCTCGACCCAGGGATTGAAAGTTGTCTCTTGCATATCCCTCATTGACAGGCAGATTCTTTACCGCTGCACCACCTGGGAAGCTAGACCTTCATTTAACCTGAAGCCTGATCTTTTATGGAAAGACAATCTTAGAATTTAAAAATCTAAGTATTTCACAAATAAAATGCTTTGGTCACATAGTGTACAAGAAAATTCAAAACATATATTAAAATTTACCAGTACTATATTTGATCCATAAAATTAGATCAACAACAACAAAAAAAACCTAGAAGAATCTTTAATAAAGGAGTAAAAAAGTAGAAAAATAGAAATCTTCCTTTACTCTTTTACAAAATTCAAACATGCACCTGTCACTTTGTAAATGTCTGGATTCATGTCCTGAAGTTAACTTAAAATTCTACTTCCCACTTTTCCTGAGATTTTCAAGCACTATTCGGTATGTTAAGTTCTTCTGAAATTGTCAGTGGATAAAAGCACCATGGAAGTCTATTGAAAAGTCACTATTACAAACTAGAAAAACCAACTAACACAGGTACCACAAGCAAAACTAAAAGCTTTTCTCCAGATTTTATGCAAATAATTTGGTTCAGAAGTTGGAAACGGGGTAGATACTTTAAAACAACTCCAGTTTACTACCTTCAGGACTTTTATGGAAATAACAGAATTTCTCACAAGGGTATCAAAGGCCTCCATGAAATGAACCAAAGAGAACATTTTGGCAAGGAAAAATCAGCTGCATTCCCCTTCTGCACTTCATGGTTATTACTGTACTGGGCTAACCCTGAACTTCTAAGTGCCCTAGAAAGACCTCTTTTGCACTATGGAGGGTGGGGTGGGGGAACAGCCCTCACTGTATTCCAACTTGCCTATTCAATGACACATTCTCGAAATGGAGAAGTGAAAAGGGACGGGTGTGCAAAACTCAAGCAGGGTGTGCTAGTTAATCTAGCACCACAAAAGCATGACAGCACACTCCAGCTTTTTAAGAAATCTTTTCAGAGAGCACTGGTGGTAAAAAAGGACACGTGTGCTTTGGATGGAGATGATGTGGGTTCAAACTCTGGCTCTAACCTGAACCAGCTTCATGGGCTTGAACAAGTTACTTCATTTCTCTGAGCTGGTCCATGGAGCTCCTGGATTGGCTAAGAAAACAGGGTTTGGTTTTGTTTTCTCCCCCTCATCTCTTGTAGTCCCAGCACCTGGCTAAGTGCCAGACCCAGACCAGGTATTCATTCATTCAGTGCTAGTTCTTTTTGCTTCCCTCACAAGGGTGTCTATGGCAAACAAAACTTTTCTCTAGGAAATAAGATCTTTAAGCTCTAGATGTTTTTTAGGTATTTCAGAGTTTTCAGTATAGTAATAATCTGGTACAGGGAAATGCAGGCAGTTGCATGGGATCTGGAGAAGGCAATGGCACCCCACTCCAGTACTCTTGCCTGGAAAATCCCATGGACGGAGGAGCCTGGTGGGCTGCAGTCCACGGGATCACTGAGGGTCGGACATGACTGAGCGACTTCACCTTCACTTTTCACTTTTGTGCACTGGAGAAGGAAATGGCAATCCACTCCAATGTTCTTGCCTGGAGAATCCCAGGGACGGGGGAGCCTGGTGGGCTGCCGTCTATGGGGTCGCACAGAGTCGGACACGACTGAAGCGACTTAGCAGCAGCAGCAGCATGGGATCCACTGTAGCTTTTTCACCTAAATTTGACTAAAGCTTCTGTGAGGGCTGGAAGTATAAAGAGAACTATTATTTACTAAAAATAAAACAATTGTGGGGGGAGGGATAAATTAGTTTGGGATTAACAAATACACATTACTATATATAAATAAAACAACAAGGACCTACTGTATAGCACATGGAACTATGTTGAATATCTCATAATAACCAATAATAGAAAAGAATCTGGATAAAGTATATATATGTATGTATAACTGAATCTGTAAAAGTATATATACATATATACATATATATAAAACTGAGTCACTTTGCTTGTACACTTGAAACTAACACATCACTGTAAATCAACTATAATTCAATTTAAAAAACAAATTTCAAACCTTGCTATACTGGGGAGGATGAGAGAAGAGGGTGAGAACACAGTCTTCTCAATTGATTTACATAGTGTCATTGTGTCATAGTACCAACGATATTTATGCAGGTAGAATCATCAAATCCTAAAACCTGTTCAAAAGGGTTCAGAACATGAATCCATGTGTGACTCCATGTGGTTATTACAAAGTTTCCAGTGAAAGTTGAAAAACATAAGGCACCTACAGTCGCAAGCCTGTTCCCTCATGGCTTAACACAGGAAGACGTAACCACAAACTCTGCTTGGGGCAAAGTCATATATCCAAGAAAACTTGAAAACTTCTTGGCAACTTCTGTAAATCACAGAGCTCCAAGACATGGTAGCCCCAGGGCCTGCAGTTCCTGATAGGTTTTCTATAATATAATGGCAAAACAAGTTACAAATGAGACAGTGGTTTCTAAAGAGATAAGATTCTGCTTCAGATTTTCTTTGGTACTTGTGATAGTTATAAGTAAATTAATAAACACAAAAAACGAACTGCCAAAGGATCTTCCCGAAATGCAGTAATGTTACTTGTTACTTGTGGCCTCTCACTTCACTTTCAACTGGCCATTCAATGTTTCACTTGATTTGTCTGAAAGTAATGCACTGATGAGTTCAAAAAACTTCCGACTATACTGATAATAAATTATAAAAATAATGGGAAAGCCATAGAACATTAAAAAGTTGTGGGAAAGGTGATCCTATTCCAAGACTTTACAGGGCGGTAACAACTAAATATACCCACTCCAGTGTTCTTGCCTGGAGAATCCCAGGGACGGGGGAGCCTGGTAGGCTGCCATCCATGGGGTCACACAGAGTCGGACATGACTAAAGTGACTTAGCAGCAGCAGCAGCAACAACTAAATATAAAAACCAAGAAAATAACTCAGTATGAAAGATGTGACTTGGACATCCCTAGTGGTCCAGAGATTGAGAATCCGCCTGCCAGTGCAGGGGACATGGGTTTGATCCCTGGTCTGGGAAGACCCCACATGCCGAGGGGCCCCCACGCCACAACTGCAGCAGGAGAAGCCCGTGCAATAGGGAGCCCACCAAACGCAACCAGAACGGAGCCCCCACTGGCTGCAACTGGAGAAAGCCCACACACGGCAACCAAGACCCAGTGGGCAGCCAAAGATAAATACATTAAAAAATTGTTTTAAATGTGACTCCAGGCAGACTGTGGTGGCACAATGAGACACAACTAATTTCACGACAGATCTAGGTTTACTTTGCCCAAGGGCAGACTATAGCGAGACCAGTATCCTAATCTGGTAAGGGAGATTTCAAAGTTAGCAAAAAAAAAAAAAAAAAAAGTGGCGGGCAGGGGGGTTGTAAAGGTTAGTTTTTAATAGTCTATTAATCAAGAAAAAAAAGCTTAAATAATTCATCATAATTCATCTAGGAATTCTGCCCTGGGACAGAAAGAAGTCCAAAATGAATCATTTCACCACTCCACATTTTCCCAGGCCTTTGGTTACAGTCATGCATGGCGTATATGAAACCACCTGTTCTGGTTGGCATACATCCTTTCACTTGATGATTCACGCCTAATCATTTTTATCACACATGGATCTCAAACCTTCTCTCTATTCCCAGAGAGCCACAAAGTTTAGAAAAACTGTCTCCCTGAGGTTGCCAGCCTGATCTTCCTATTTGGAATACCAGCAAATTCTCCTGTGCTATGCATCTGATGGGGACAAATTCCCAGTAAGAAAGACAGTTCGTAATTACTCTCAGGAACACAGCAGTAGTCCCTGTCTGGACTTTTCTAAGGGTCCCAAGTGTATGCCCTCAAAGTATATCTAAATTTGGAGCTTGCTGGGATGGTATTCCTATGAGCCATTTGAGAAACAAAAATCGAATTTCAGGCAATACTGCAGACACTCTAAAAACTGTAAAAATGTTAAAATGGGTATCTTCTCTGTTCATGGATCTGCCACACCAGAAAGGAGTGTAGAGGGGGTGGGAAATAAGGCGCATACACAGCTCCAAAGATGCCTGGAGATGTTAGGGATTCACTAGAAACCTTGGCCAGACTACTAATGGTCCATAACCCTCATTTGGAGAATACGGGCCTACAGGTTCAAAATCGAATTACAGTGCCTTATTAGATCACACACTACCGAAACCACAGTCACAGCAGTCATAACTGGAACTAGGAACACTTTCCGTACACAAATATAAGTGTCTGCTTATGCATTTTTAATCGGATCAAATAAAACTGAAGCTGCAAACAAACTCAAATTTCAATTATCTCACTAGTGAGGGGATTTCCTAATAGCGTCTTTTTAAAAACCAAGTAGCTGCCAACCCTCTGCACATCTGACAGGCACGTCCCTGGAAATTTGGTAGCAACAGACTCCGTTAC
>SJYQ01094252.1:80145-101207 GCA_006410935.1 Redunca redunca | reverse complement strand
ATCTCATACACTAGCAAAGTAATCCTCATAATTCTCCAAGCCAGGCTTCAACAGTATGTGAACCGTGAACTTCCAGATGTGCAAGCTAGATTTAGAAAAGCCAGAGGGACCAGAGATCAAATTGCCAACATCCATTGGATCATTGAAAAAGCAAGAGAGTTCCAGAAAAACATCTACTGCTTTATTGACTATGCCAAAGCCTTTGACTATGTGGATCACAACAAACTGTGGAAAATTCTGAAAGAGATGAAATACCAGACCACCTGACCTGCCTCCTGGGAAATCTGTATGCAGCTCAAGTTAGAACTGGACATGGAACAACAGACTGGTTCCAAATAGGGAAAGGAGTACATCAAGGCTGTATATTGTCACCCTGCTTATTTAACTTCTATGCAGAGTACATCATGAGAAATGCTGAACTGGATGAAGCACAAGCTGGAATCAAGATTGTGGGGAGAAATATCAATAACCTCAGATATGCAGATGACACCACCCTATGGCAGAAAGCGAAGAAGAACTAAAGAGCCTCTTCATGAAAGTGAAAGAGGAGAGTGAAAAAGTTGGCTTAAAACTCAGCATTCAGAAAACTAAAACCATGGCATCTGGTCCCATAACTTCATGGCAAACAGGTGGGGAAACAATGGAAACAGTGATAGTCTTTATTTTCTTGGGCTCCAAAATCTCTGCAGATGGTGACCACAGCCATGAAATTAAAAGACGCTTGCTCCTTGGCAGGAAAGTTATAACCAATCTAGACAGCATATTAAAAAACAGAGACTACTTTGCCAACAAAGGTCTGTTTAGTCAAAACTATGGTTTTTCCAGTAGTCATGCATGGATGTGAGAGTTGGACTGTGAAGAAAGCTGAGTGCCAAAGGATTGATGCTTTTGAACTGTAGTGTTGGAAAAGACTCTTGAGAGTCCCTTGGACTGCAAGGAGATCCAACCAGTCCATCCTAAAGGAAATCAGCCCTGAATGTTCATTGGAAGGACTGATGCTAAAGCTGAAACTCCAATACTTTGACCACCTGATGGAAAGAGCTGACTCATTTGAAAAGGCCCCGATGCTGGGAAAGATTGAAGGCAGAAGGAGAAGGGGACAACAGATGATGAGATGATTGGATGGCATCACCGACTTGATGGACATGAGTTTGAGTAAACTCTGGGAGTTGGTGATGGACAGGAAAGCCTGGCGTGCTGCAGTCCATGGGGTCACAAAGAGTCGGACACAACTGAGGGACTGAACTGAACTGAATGATGACAGTAGAAAATAGAGCAATGCAGACTTATTTGTCATGATGAAATCAGGAAGAACTTGAATGTTGGTAAGTGAATGATTGAATAAACTAAAGTTGATCTATTCAGTGGGATATTAGGCAGCAATAAAAAAAGAAAATAATTAAGAATATCTGTTTTTATGGATAGGGGCCAGGATGTATTGTAAAGAATGAAGTTCATGATGCAATGAAATGTTCACAGTTTGATTTCCTTTTTTGCAAAGGTGACAGTACTAGTGTTAGTCGCTCGGTTTTGTCTGACTCTGCCACCCCATGAATTGTAGCCCCCCAGGCTCCTCTGTCTGTGATTTTCCAGGCAAGAATATTGGAATGGGTTGCTTTTCCCTTCTCCAGGAGATCTTCCCAACCCAGGGATCGAACCCATGCCTCCTGCATTGTAGGAGGATTATTTACTGAGCCACCAGGGAAGCCCAAAAGACATCAGTGGACCCCTCCACAAAAAAGTTTGAATTTAAAAGGATAAAGATGTAGATACAAAGCTGTTAATGTTGGTCACCTTAAGGACAAGTGAACTACTCATTTTTTCCCTTTATTTTTGTATTGAGGAAAAAGATGATAACCTTAAAACAAAATGAAAATTTGGAAATACAGAGCAGATTAAAGGGAAAGATTAAAATCCCTTTGAGGGGCTTCCCTGGTGGTCCAGTGGTTAAGATTCCACCTTCTAATCCAGCCAGTGTGGGTTTGATCCCTGATCAGAGAACTACAATGCCACATGCTGCGGGGTGCAGCCAAAATTTTTATTATTAGTAGTAAGGTAAAACAAAATTTAAAAATGTATTTTAAAAAATATATTGACTTCTGATTTCTGTGTTGTTTGGTATCATATCTGTGTGAGAGAGAGAGAGAGAGAAACTGCCCTTGGTAGTGAATTATAAATAGACTTCTTGAGGGTCCACTAGTCTATCTCACTTCAGGGCCCTTCTGGCAAGAGTACTTTAACCCAGAGCCACCCCACAACGGAGAGACCTAAGCCGACTGATATTTCCCTTCCCTTAAGCATCCTACCCTCCCTGTGGGAAAGGCCTCAGATCCCCACAGCCTAAAAGGAGAGCAGGAGTTTCCTAAAGTTTAAAACTATGGGACTAAAGGCCTTGGCTCTCATGCCAGCCTGACCCTGGTCTTGAGGCGTCTCTGGTCCCGCTGAGGAATTCTCCTACGTCACCGTACAGAACCAAGATGGCGTCCCCCGGGCAGGCCGGATGCGCCCACCAGAGGGCCGCCAGCAGCTGGTGGAGAGTGGTCCACTGAATACCCTTTGACAAAGTGTGTGTTCCTGCTCCAAACAGTGCTGTGCCCACGTGACATCAGTTCAGTGGCCTCAGGAAAAGCAGGGACGTTAGTCCAGTTTTCTCTGTACCTCTTCTGAAGGATAATTCACCGAGTGATAGGCGTCCAGTGCGTCAGTATGGCACGTCATCAATCAAGGACAAAAAGAAACGGTTCCACGTCGTAAACAAGCCCAGCAAGGATACCAGAGGAGGGGCTCGGGCTTCCACTGATGGTGGAATTTGAGCTGTTCCTTAAAGAACAGGTTCACAATGAGTAATTAAAAATAAATTCATCTGTGAGTGTGTCATACTGAGTCGTTAGCCTTAAAATTTCTTGCCAGGAGCTTTCAGAGTTTAAAATGTCCTCTGATCCCACACGGAACACCTGTCTAACAAACTCATCTGGTCCTACAGTCCCAGCCAATTCGGTGTTTAAGCCAGAAGGATTTTGTTGAATTATACGTCAAATGTATTTCTAGAGTTAAGAAACTAGTTTGTTTTCAATTAAAAATTAGATATGGAAGTGGGGGGACAGAAATACTCCTACATCCAACATGTTGAAGAAATAAGTGCGTTTAATAAGATCTCTGAGGCAGCTCTTCAGCCTCTAAAACTATAGGTTGAGAACTATTTCCTTGCGATACTTTGATTCCATGGGAATGAAAGGGAAGACAGTCACCAGATCAGTGCCTGCAGACATGAATTCCTTGAACGCTCTGAGGTTTCAGCATGTGTCACTGGACGGGCAGATGGAATACTGTGGACCTGCCCTTGGCCACATTCAGGATGTATAGAAAAGTCTGTGCTCAGTCGCTTTAGTTGTATCCAACTCTTTGCGACCCCAAGGACTGTAGTCCACCAGACTCCATCCCTGTGATTCTCCAGGCAAGTATAGCGGAATGGGTTGCCATGCCCTCCTTCAGGGGATCGTCCTGACCCAGGAATTGAACTCGCATCTCTTATGTCTCCTACATTGGCAGGTGAGTTCTTTACGACTAGTGTCATCTGGGAAGCCGCATATAGAGGAGTAGCCTCAAGTTATTAACTCAGCATTCTACTCACAAGTCATTTTAATTACATGGCCTTGACCATTCCATGGTACCAGACAGCTGGTGAAAACTAAAGAAGGAAAAACAATCTAACATCCAGATGTTTTTAGCTTGTGGTCATGTAGGCAAAACACCTGTGCACCAAACTAGTATTTTATCCAGATGTTTGATGACCTTTAACCCTTTTCTGTATAGTTTATTTTTTCCTATTAGCCAGTAGATTAAAATTTATCTCCAAGTTTAGGCTTTTATGAAACAAAAATAAAGGAATTATAAGAATCCACCCCATGTGGCGAGTCCTGTTTTCTGCTACAAAAATAAGGGAGACGCTGGTTTCAAAAGGACAGAGTAAAGACATACCCACGCAACCCCTTTCTCTCAAAATTGACCAAGAAATATCAAGGAAAACAGGTAACAGAAATTCATACCCATCATTCAGAAACTGGAGATGTCTGTGCTCTTGGTATATGGAGACAGGATTTCAAAAGAGGAATATCAAAGAGTCAGAGAGAAGGAAGGTCAAACCTCAGTGTCTGCAAAGGGTGTGGGAGGAATGTCTATGAGAAGTGAGCTAATTTTCCATACAGAACCCAGAAAAGCACAGGAATGGGAAAATCTGGGCAAGGGCCAGCAGGATTAAATTGAACCTGTCCCCCCCACCCCTGGGTTCTCCACCCTCGTCCAGTTCCCAAGCAGTTTATTGACCTCTCTTCTCCTTCCAGACAGTAAGGTGAGCATAAAAAATGAAAGAAAGTGAAAGTTGCTCAGTCATATCTGACTCTTTGCAACCCCATGGACTATACAATCCATGGAATTCTCCAGGCCAGAACACTAGAGTGGGTAGCCTTTTCCTTCTCCAGGGAATCTTCCCAACCCAGGGATCAAACCCAGGTCTCCCTCATTGCAGGAGGATTCTTTACCAGCTGAGCAACATAACTCTCATCCCTTAAGTGCAGGACACATGTAATGAATTCTTTCCAAAGAGAACAGTATGGAAATAGAGGCAAAGGTAACTTTATAGTGGAGAAACCTGACCAACTACCTCACCCAAGTGATCAAAGTTAACGTCATCCGTGATAAATCGTGTTGATACCAAGAACCTTCAATATGATATAATGACAATGACTCAGTGGCCTTTGTCTCAAAAATCCATAACTCCAATGTGGTAGGCAGAATAATGCCCTCCCCCAAATGTCCACATTCTAAACCCTAGAATGTATTGTGGTGGTTTAGTTGCTAAGCTGTGTCTGACTCTTGCAACCCCATCGACTGTAGCCTGCCAGGCTCCTCTGTTCATGGAATTCTCTAGGCAAGAACCCTTATGGGAAAAGAGACTTTGCAGATGAGATTAAGGATAGGGACCTTGAGGTGCAGAGATTATCCTGGATTATCTGGGTGAACCCAATCTAATCACAAGAGTTCTTAAAAGTGGAGACCTTTTACTGCTCTGTCGCCAGAGACGAGAAGTGACAATGGTAGCAGGGTCAGAGATGGAAGTGTTAGAGAGAGTCACTGTTTGTTGCTCCAGGAATGGACCACTGGCCAAGGGACTGTATTGATAGACGGCTTCTAGACGTCCTTGGAAAAGGCAAGGACATGGTATCCCCAAGAATTTCCGGAAAGGGATATAGCCCAGGTGACTAATTTTGTCCCAGTGAGACTCACGTCAGACTTCTGACCTACAGAACTGTAAGTAATAAATTTGTGTTGTATGGTTTAAGCCACTAAAAAAGTAATACGCTCCATCTAACCATGATGAAAACGTCACCCCAACCCAAACTGAGGGACATTCTGCAAAGCTCAAAATTCTCAAAGTCATCCAAAACAAATAGTACAGAAAGTGTCACAACCTAGAGATGCCTAAGGAGGCAGGATAACTACATGTAAGGTGGCATCCTAGATGAGAAAAAGGACATTGATAAAAACTAAGAAAATCTGAATATAGTATTGACTTTAGTTAATAGTATCATAATGCTATTATGTTGGTTCACGAGCTCTAATAAATGTATCACGGTAACATAAAATGTTAGCAATAGGGGAAATTGGGTAAGAGTATATAGAAACTGTGCTATTTTTGTAATTTTTCTGTAAATCAAAACTTTTCTCAAACAAAAGTTTATTTAAATAAATTCACTGGATAGGAATAGCAGTAGATTAGGCACAAAAGGCCAGGGAATATGAAATGATACCAATACAATCTATCCATAGTGAAGCACAGAGATTAAAAAAAAAAAAGATTGAAAGAAAATATAAACAAAGACGAAAGTCTTGATAACTGACTTGAAGCCACCAGAAACTGGAAGAGACAAGGAAGGATTCTCCCCAGCACTTTTCCAGGCCAGAAGCTATGGTCACACGTACACTTTGCTGCATATATAATAACTATGATCAACCACCTCTACCTTTCTAAGTACATAAAGTGAAATGGGTATAAAATCACTAACTCTACAACTATCTGCTTCACATGCAGACTCTGGATTGGTTAGAGTTTTATCATCCTTCATCTCAACCTCACAGTCTTATGTTGTCCCATATGGAGTTCAGGGTGAGTCATCTCCTTTTCCAAGTTGATAATTTTGCAATATCAGGCAAATTCCTGACTTTAGTGTTTTGTACCTTTTTATGCCAATACAATGCCAGGTCAGATCCAGAGATTGGGAGAACACAGAATGGCACATAAAGGTTAGTTGTTAATTCTAGCAAAATGATCAAGTACGTTTTTTTTCCTCTAGCTAAGGATAATTTTTTAAAACCTTTTGGATACATTTCCCCTGGTTTTATTGAGAAACAGTTGACATACATCACTGTGTAACTTCAAGGCCACCAGGATAATGGTTTGATTTACACGTTAATACTTTTAATGAGGACAATTAAATAGATTGAAACTAAATGTGTTTTCATAGTAAGGCCAGTTTCATCAGTAAGGCCAGTGATGTTGATAAACCTTAATCGGTAGAAAAATTTTAGCTGTTTCATGTGGCTCAACAAAAATATGAACATACCTACACATATATCAGAGAGTCATAAACAAAATTTGAGCATGAATCCACTCAACTTTTTTTAGGGTTTGTTTTTTTTTTTGGATGTGGACCATTTTTCAAGTCTTTATTGAAGGTTTATTGCAATATTGCTTCTGTTTTATGTTTTCGTTTGTTGGTTGTGAAGTATCTAGGCTATTAGCTCTTCAACCAAGGATTGAGCTCACACCCCCTGCATTGGAAGGCGAAATCATACCTGCTGGACTGCCAGGGAAGTCCCACTCATCCACTTTTAATGATAATATCTGACCTGTTTTTAGTAGAATGAATCATTTTTCTGAGAGTGATGAGAGATTTGGACCAAACCAATACTCCCAGGCTTTTTATCACCAAAGAAGGAAGGGAAGTATAGGGAAGGAGCATTTCCTGGGTATACAGTATGGACTAGGTGCTCTGCTTAAACACCCTACCTCCCTAATACATCACTTCCTCTGAGGTTGGGGTTCTCATTCCCATTCCGATATTTTGTCCTCTCTTTGCGGTCTGCTTTGTTTCCTGAATGTTCGCTCTGGACTCAGATGCACCGAAGTGTTGTTAAAATATATCAGGTCACACTCCTGCCTAACATGCCTCAGGCATTCCCCAGAACAATTAGAATAAAATCCACTCACTTCCATGGCCTACAAAATGCCAGCATGGGGTCTGATCCCCACCCACCTCTCTGTCTCTCTCACCCCATCTGGGATCACTCTCTCCCCCATTTGCTCACCATGCTTTAGCTCAGGGGTCAGCAAACGATGGGTTCCTCCGATGGGTCAGCAGGTAAAGAACTCGCCTGCCAATGGAGGAGACACAGGTTTGATTCCTGGATTGGAAAGATCCCCTGGAGAAGGAAATGGCAATCCAACTCCAATATACTTACCTGGGTAATCCCATGGACAGAGGAGCCTGGTGGGCTACAGTCCACGGGATCACAAAGAGTTAGACACAACTGAGCAAATGACAGCCCACAAGCAAAAGCCAGGGAATCTTTTGGTACAGACTCTGAGCTGAGAATGGCTTTTTTTTTTTTTTCCCCTAAAAATATGGAACGCTTCACGAATTTGCGTGTCAATCCTTGCGCAGGGGCCATGCTAATCTTCTCTGTATCGTTCCAGTTTTAGTATATGTGCTGCCAAAGTGAGCACGAGAATGGCTTTTATTAATACGTTTTTTGTTGTTCAGTCGTTCAGTTGTGTCCGACTCTTTGCAACCCCATGGTCTGCAGCACGTCAGGGTTCCCTGTCCTTCACCATCACCCAGAGCTGCTCAAACACGTCCTTTGAATCAGTGATGCCATCCAACTGTCTCATCCTCTGTCGTCCCCTACTTCTCTCGCCTTTAATCTTTCCCAGCATCAGAGTCTTTTCCAGTGAGTCAGCTCTTCCCATCAGGTGGCCAAAGTATTGGAGCTTCAGTTTCAGCATCAATCCTTCCAGTGAATATTTAGGATTAATTTCCTTTAGGACTGGTTTGATCTTGCAGTCCAAGGGACTCTCAAGAGTCTCCAAAACCACAGTTCAAAAGCATCCATTTTTTAGCACTCAACCTTCTTTATGGTCCAAGTCTCACATCCATACAGGACTACTGAAAAAACCGTAGCTTTGACTAGACAGACCTTTGTTGGCAAAGTAATGTCTCAGCTTTTTAATATGCTGTCTAGGTTTTCATAGCTTTTCTTCCATGGGCCAAGCATCTTTTAATTTCGGGGCTGCAGTAACCATCTGAGGTAATTTTGGAGCCCAAGAAAACAGTCTGTCACTGTTTCCATTGTTTCCCCATATATTTGCCATGAAGTGATGGGACCGGATGCCATGATCTTAGTTTTCTGAAAGTTGAGTTTTAAGCCAGCTTTTTTAAACGGTTGCAAAAAAATTCAAAAGAATACTATATTGCAACATGTGAAAATAGGCAGTTCAGTTCTCTGTGTCTTTAAATGAGGCTTTATTGGAACACAGCCACCCTCATCCATGTGGGCTTCCCTGGTGGCTCAGATGGTAAAGAATCTGCCCACAATATGGGAGACCTGGGTTCCATCCCTGCATCAGGAAGGTCCACTGGAGGAGGAAATGGCTACTTACTCCAGTATTCTTGCCTGAGAAATCCCATGGACAGAGGAGCCTGGCAGACATCTCTAACCTATATGAGCATCCCTGGAGAAAGACTGGGTTGAAGGTTCCTTCTTTCCCATCCGGCAGCAGCAATGAAATGAGAAGTTTTCTGGAGATCAGGCTTGATGTTCAAGGACCTGGCCATTCCTCCTGCAGTCAGTGTGAAGGATGCTCCCCACCTATATACCAAGAGCCTAGGGAGCGGGAGGAAGGGACTATGAGCTCCATCTCCCAGACTCCAGGCAACAGAGGAGGCTTCAGAGACCCTCCCTGGAGTCATTCCTGCCATGGCTCCATCAGATCACAGCTGGCAAAGCAGCAAGCACTGCCCAGACTTTTTGGTGTAACTTGTGAACACGGGAAAGGGGGTGAGGCGTTCCTTCATCGCATCGCTCTGGTCCACGGGAGCAGTCTGCCACTCTCTGGATGAAAGGGACGGGAACTTAACGTGAGGAGGAGTCAAAGCGCACATCTCTTCAACCAGAAGGCCTGTTCTCTCCACAACAGCTGCAGGACCACGGACAGTCACTCACCCACTCAGAGCCAGGATCCTCTTCTATGAACTGCTATTACCAACTTGTCTACCTTATTTACCTGGTAAACTATGACTTATAGGACTATAAAGCCTTCATTCATTGTCTCTTAAGTCCATGTAGCTGAGAACACCAAAGTCTACCTAATACACCCCCGCCCCCCGTGACAGCCCCACAATGAAGCCTACTTAGTTAAATTGATACATCCTTTTTTTTTTTTTCTTTTTTAAACTGGATCATCCTTAGGTGTATTATTTTTGTTCTTAAAAATATGAAAAGATAAAAAAAAATATGAAAAGAGAAGATGTGTGTGAGACTTTAAGGGATGCCGGCTTATCATAGCTAGAAAGTGTCAGAATACCCTCTTGGGCCCCCATCTCCCAACTTCAGGGCCAGGGCTCTCAAAACCAGCCTTAACAGACATCAGTTCAGTTCAGTCATTCAGTCATGTCCAACTCTCTGTGACCCCATGGACTGCAGCACTCCAGGCTTCCCTGTCCTTCACTATTTTCTGGAGTTTTCTCAAACTCATGTCCATTGAGTCGGTGATGCCATCCAACCATCTCATCCTCTGTTGTCTCCTTCTCCTGCCCTCAATCTTTCCCAGCATCAGGGTCTTTTCAGATGAGTTGGCTCTTTGAATCAGGTGGCCAAAGTATTGGAGCTTCAGCATCAGTCCTTCCAATGAATATTCAGGGTTGATTTCCTTTAGGATTGACTGGTTTGATCTTACTGTCCAAGGGACTCTCAAGAGCCTTCTCCAGAACCACAGTTCAAAAGCATCAGTTCTTCAGTGCTCAGCCTTCTTTCTGGTCCAGCTCTGATATGAAAAGCTGACAGATTCTACCTGGGGTACCTGGAGATGCTTCACCATGAGAGAACCACAAGAACAGAAAGAACCATCTGCTGCCACAGATGCCAAGGGAACAGGAAGGGTCCTCCCTTGGCTAAAGACTGGAGTGAGTCTGGGGTCTGACTCAGATAATTCATGCAAGGCCAGAGCCACAGGAATTGTTCAGAAAGGGACGTGGGGCCCAGAGAAAGAACTCTGGCTGAACGGAGAGATTAGGCTGGAAAGATAAGAGTGGGAAGCAGAAAGTGGGTATGGGCCAGAAAGGTCTGAGCAGGTGGTACACACAGCTAGCTGGCTGACACTCTGGCACTGGGGACACTCTGGCACTGGGGCATGGCAGGGGCACTTTCCTCTGCTATCTCTCAGAACACGCTGACCTTGCACAGGGGTAACCTTTCTCACCCATCCCCAATCCACTCAGACCAGCTGTCAGCTTCCTTGGATGTATGCTTGCCCAGCTGCCTGTCACGCTCCAGTGGCATCCAGAGCTCTGCTCCTTTCCTCACCTGCAACAAACAAGAAGACAAAGAAGAGAGCAGAGGTGGGGCGGGGTGAAAGGCCACTTGCCCTGGCTGGCAGTTAGAGGTGAGCCAGGAGGCTCCAGGCCCCTAGGATCTGGAAGATTCCTTGGGTACAGGTGGAAGAGGTGACTCAACGTACAAAGGCCAACCCTCTTTTACACTTATAAAACCATCTCTCAGCATCCATTTACAGCAACTCAGCAAGCACCTTCAAAGTTTAAAACTTGGAGGTGGGGAGAGAGCAGGACAGGTGCTGATGAGAAGTGGCCCCAAGTTCTAGTCTGTACTGCTTTCCTCCATCTCTCATGCATCTTCCTGGCCTCGCTGTTGGCACCAGTTGGCAGATAGGATCACTGTCCAATTGTTCAATATTACCAGCCAATCTATATGAGACAAAAGACAGTTTAGGATCCTTGATTTTAAAATGTATGAAACAGTGGGGTGGGTGAAAGATGAATACTGAATATTTTTCAAGACTTTGTATAATATTTTATATACAAATAGACTTTGTGGAGTTCCAAGAAGAAAACAGAGCATGTAGCATTTCTATTGTACTGCAGAAAACGCTACAGGCTGGATTGAGCGCCACTCCGAATTCATAGGTCGAAGTCCTGAACCTCAGTCCCTCAGAATGTGACTTAATGTTGAGATAGGACTTTTAAAGAGGTAACTAATTTAGAATAATCAGAGTGGGCCCTAATCTAATGTCTGGTGTCTTTATAAGAGACGATTAGGATGCAAGACATCAACAGGTGCACCTGCTAAGAGATGATCATCTGAACACATAGCAAGAAGGCAGCTGCCTGCAAGCCAGAGAAGCCACAGAAGAAACCATCCCTGCCAAAAGGTTGATCTCAGACTTCTAGCCTCAGAAAATAGTCATGATAAATTAGAAGTAAGCAACGACAAATTAAGCAATACTGTATAAGCCAAAAGAATAAAATGTGGCCTTCCCTTAAAGAAGGACACCAAACCAAAGAAGCATATTCTCGCCTACCTGTAGCCCTTGTAGTACAATAAACCATCATTATACAAAGAGAGACAGAAGGAGGCTGTGACCTGTATCTCCAGTTTGGGGTGAGATAGATTCCAAGAAGAGAAGATAACTTAGTCTATTTCATTCATTGTTTTATTTAGTTTTATTCCTTGTACCACCCTGGTTAGAGAGGGCTTGTAACATAGCATTCCAGCCAGTGTATTTGGCCAAATGAGTGACAGGAGGGGCTGGAATGGATGAATCCCTCATCCTTGGGGTGACCAAGTATAGTATTTTCCTCAGCATGCAATAGACAAACATGACTTTCCATCATTGTCATTCTCTATATGTTTCCAGTGAGATGAAGAAGGTTGGGAGGTTGGGTTGTAGCTGAAATGGTTCTTGATCTATGAGGCCTTCATGTAGATAACAAAAGTCTGTGCGTAATCTCACCTGATTCCAGCTAGTTATGGAAATCCACTTTGAGCGATCTCACTATTCCCCTGGGACACTCCCTGCCCTCACCAACCTGTGCTCTGCTCCCAAATTTACACAGAAGATAAGTCAAGTAGGAGACGTGTAACTGGGTAAATGCTCAATCGTCACTGATCAGTGTAGTGACCTTGGGCAAATTACAAAGATCATATGCTGAACTCCCTTGAATGTATAGATGAGGAAACCTTGACTACGACTAAATAGTTTGAAATATCAAAGAAGTGATTAGTGGTAACACCAAGGCAAGAACCCTTATTCTCTCTAGTTCAGGTATTTGGCTGCAATTGCCCTTGAACCAGAAAACTGTCGTCATGCTGCAAGGAAATTTTTCATTGAAACAAAATGAAAAAAATCACCATGTGTGCTGTCATCGCGGCAGATCAGCAGAGCTGTGATCCAACAGGACTGGCTTCCTCCAGACGGGATGGTCAAAATGGACAAAGAGCCTTGGTATGCTCACCGCATTCAAAGATCAGGGTTCTGTTTTGCTGACGAAGAAGCCCCAGAATTGGTTGTATCCAGGACAGACTCACATCAACTCTCCCCGAAGACCTGAGATCTAAAGCAGAATGCTAGTTTATTACCTTATAAGGAAGGATACATCTTTCGGTCTACTTACCCCAATCTCAGCAGCTCCTTCTAATTTTCCAGGTCCCTTAGAGGCTGTGTGATGATCATGAAATTAGAGGGCGGGGGTTCCCAGGCCCCAGAACACCTGATGAAGCAGCCTGTCGCGTAATATATAGAGGATTTCAGTGCCTGCCAGTTACTTCTTCCCTCTAAATACCGTGCCCGGCCCCTGCCCCCACTGCTGAATTCCTGCCATCCAGCTCCTTCCTTGAGAGGGTGGTGTTCAGCCTTGCCCCTCCTGTTAGCAGTCATCCTTCCCTAGATAAAGCAAGCACTGCTGCTGCTAAGTCACTTCAGTCGTGTCCGACTCTGTGCAACCCCATAGACGGCAGTCCACCAGGCTCCCCCGTCCCTGGGATTCTCCAGGTAAGAACATTGGAGTGGGTTGCCATCTCCTTCTCCAATGTATGACAGTGAAAAGTGAAAGGGAAGTCGCTCAGTGGTGTCCGACTCTTCGCGACCCCATGGACTGCAGCCTACCAGGCTCCTCCACCCGTGGGATTTTCCAGGCAAAAGTACTGGAGTGAGGTGCCATCGCCTTCTCCGAGAAAAAGCAAGCACAATTGATTCCTATTCCTCTAGGGTAATAACACCTATTATGTCCAGCCTCAGATAAGTTGGTACGGATGTCCTGATATAACGGCATTGATTAGCCTAGGGCATCTCTATCTCCTTAGTCAATAATTTACGGATTTCACTCATTATCTTTTGGTACTTCCTCATTTAGTCCCGAAGTTGTGTCTTATTGTTACTCCGTGTACTGACTACAATATCTGCTAAAAGCAAAGCCTACTTGAAGGAGGAAACAGACAGAACAGGCTCCATCTTGAAAGCAGGACTCCATCTTGGTCTGGATTGTGGACTTTGAGCTCTATGCCAAGTATCTATGGAAACGACATACCAACTGGAAAACCAGAACCCCCCTCCCCATGGAAGAGCCCCAGGGCTCGTACCTAGACTCTCGGTGGCCTAAAAGAATGCCTTAATTATCTGTGTAACCGAATAGAATCATAATTTCTATTATGCTTATTGGGGTAAGACCACAGGCCTATTGATAATTGCCCACTGTTAACTACCTAGGCTTAAGGCATACCAATCATGGGTTAACTTTGATTGTGTCTTTCTTTTCCTTTGTTCAGACTAGTTTCAGAGAATTTGGGGAGGTGGGTTTGAGCCCGTACACTTAGGGTATATAAGGTTTTCACAAAAACTGGTCGGGGTCCTTGGCTAAGAGGAGACTCTGCCCTGGGCCTTCCGGTGTAATAAACTGCACTCCACTGTCTGCATTGTCCTTCTGAGTGAGTTTGTTTCCCAGAACACGTGGCTAAAACATACTGACCAGCTAGGGTGCCAACCAAAGAATTCTCATGGACCCTCTTTGGAGAAATCATGAAGCGTAGCAAATACTGTTGCTGTTGTTTAGTCGCTCAGTCATGTCCAACTCTTTTGCAACCCCAGAAACTGTAGCCGAGGGCTCCTCTTTCCATGGGATTCCCCAGGCAAGAATACTGGAGTGGGTCCCTATTTCCTTTTCCAGGAGTTCTTCCCCACCCAGGAATTGAACTCGAGCTTCCTGCATTGGCAGGCAGCTTCTTTACTGCTGAGCCACCAGGGAGGCCTGTAGCACATATTATAGCCTCTCATTTCCTATTTTCAGCCTTCGGCACATGGGACTGATTTTATTGCCCTGAGCCACATTTGGCATAACTTCTCTAGTAATTCTTAGCCCTCTTTTGTCCATATTCCCTTTCTTTTCTAACCTTCCAGCCACCTTTCATCTCCATACTTACACCCAGGCATTCACACACAAGTATTGGTTGTACTGTGCTAACAAATACCCAAGCAGCAGAGATTAAATCCTTATTTCTGGTGCAGAGTGCCACTGCCGGTTCTCAGCCCTGAGACCTCTTGGAGCCTCAGTTTCCTCACCTGCAAAATGATGGTCACTTTTGTCCCCTACTTTCTTCACAAGATTGCTGAGAAATTCAGAGATGATGATGCAGGCCAGAACACTCTGTAAAAGGCTCGGCGAGCCACCCAAAGGTAGGGAAAACAGTGTGGATAATTTGCAAAAAAGAAAAATAGGCATTCATTTAAATGTGGCTTTGTTCCTTTGTTGCATCTAATTAAACCAAAGGAAATGTCAGGTTTAATTCTTAAGGACCAAGATTATGTTTTTGCCCAGGCAAGAGAAATGTGCCTTGGGGATACACTTAATTTGGTTTTTCTATGCTTTAGGATTAAAACCCTATCTGGAATTCTCATGCCTTTTTATCCTTCTATGCATTTTGATGCTAATGTAGGAAAGTTCAGCAGAGATGAATATTCTAAATATTTATTACTTTATTTAATGAGTATCTTCATTAATACTTAGGGTTCATCACATGACTGGGCTTTTCAAAAGCAAGAGTAGGCAGATGGCAAGCCAAGCCTTGTGCTTGCTTGGAGAAAAAAAAACTGGAGACACAAATAAGTAAATTTAATTAGGGATTGCGCATGACACGATTGAGTGATGCAGGGAAATTTACCCTGCCTTTCAGCAGGAGGGTTTTGTCCTGCTGGGTAACATTTCAAGGGTTCATGGGAACCATGTCTCCTTTATGCCTAGATGCTCTTGCAAGCTGCTGTCAGGTGTAGAGATTTCATTTCAAATACCCAATGTTCTCCAGCTCCGTAATAACCTGCAGCTGTTTGACCACTCGGGTGCAAGAGGCTGAATGTTGGACATTGCCCCGGAGCTGCCTCAGACCAAAGCACAATATTTTCCGCTTCCAAGAATCAGTGAAGGGCCACCTATTAGTGGAATTTAAAATATTTTTCCAATTAAGTTCCAGACCTACCGAGTCAGTTTTGAATGTGAGAAGAAAGGGACAGCAAGTGAACAGAGTTGCTCTAAAAAAGCTGTTTCTTGAGATGACGGAGTTGGATGTTTGGAGCAGCCCTCTGCCCTCTTTCTGAATAAGGAAACACCTGTGTGAAGCGGGGGGTGCAAAGCCTTCCCTCCCATGAGGCATAATGAGAGAGAAAACGCTGTGGATTTCAGTGCTGTTATCCAACGGTCCAAAAGTGAGTGTCTAACTAATAAGCAGTGGAGATACTGGATAGATAAGCCCTGTTTGTTGAATGAATGAATGAATTAGGGAACACCATACTTTTAAAAACATTGTAGCTTTGCAAAACTCCATTACTCTGAGTTCAAGTTGTTTTCTTTTTCCCCCTTAAAATTCTAAAAATACACACTTGGGAGGTTGTCACACCCCAACAGGAAGGGCACCCAGAGATGGGTGAAGGGAGATGGGGCATATCTGTGACAGGCCGGGTCAGCTGACCCAAACTTAGCTTGGTGCTTAATGGAATCAGAGTGGTTCCAGCAGCATTCACATGTCCTTTTCTATCTGTACGTTTTAGGAGCAGACAGTGGGCCCTGGTTTGCGTGCATGTGAACTGACGTGTTTGACTCTTTGTGACCCTGTGGACCATAGCCTCCGTCCATGGGATACTCCAGGCAAGAATCCTGGAGTTGGGCTGCCGTGCCCTCCTCCAGGGGATCTTCCCCACCCAGGGATCAAAGCTGAGTCTCTTACATCTGCATCAGGAGGCAGGTTCTTTACCACTTACTGCTTGGCTATTACTTTTTTTTCTTTCTGTTGTTTTTTTTTCTTTTCCTTTTTAGCTTGTTCAGGATTGACCATACTAGACTTGGTCATATTCCAAATACTTGTGTGAAGTATGTATATAACACTAAGTGCAAGACTAAATGGTATTTAAGTTGTGTTCCAGAAGGATATGTGGGTGATGATTATAGACTCTAGAATTAGGAAAAGAAATAATGGGTATGATTTTCATTGTTTTCTGTTATCTATTCAACCCCTCTGCCTTGCTTTTCTTTCTGTCATAAAAATAGAATAGAAGCAAAATGTCAAGGTCTTGGTTTTGCCACTGAATTGTCATGTGTATCCATTTAATTTTTTTCCTCTCCAGAACCAAGATGTCCTTAACTGAGGGGAACTTTGAGGCCTTGGATACAGGTTACACAAGAGGGTTTGCACAGAGTTGCTGCAGCTGACTGCTTCTCTCTCTCTGTCCCAAACCTGAGGACCTTACTCTGAAGACACTCTGAGATTGGTCGTGTTGTAATGTCCACAGGAAATGAGTTATGGGCCTGATAAAACCAACCTTGCTGAGGCTTCTCATGTGAGAGCTGGGTAGTATTTATCTGTGTTCTCTTTGTGCTGAGCAGCTTAGGGACACGGTGGAACTGGAGTCTGCAGAGTTAGACACCAGGATTCCAAGAGCAGAGCTGTGGCTCAGAGGCATCGGTGAGTGTCTTTGTCTTATGCGTTTGCCCAAGAACTGAAGGGCCTTTCACAATATGTGTGTGCTCATCACTTAGTTGTGTCAGACTCTTTGCAACCCCATGGCTGTAGCCTGCCAGGCTCCTCTGTCCATGGGACTTCCCAGGCAAGAATACTGGAGTGGGTTGCCATTTCCTTCTTCAGGGGATCTTCCCAACCCAGGGAACGAACCTGAATCTCCTGTGTTTCCTGCATTGCATGTGGGTTGTTTACCCACTGAACCATCGGGGAAGCCCCTGAACTATTGGGCAACTATGAAGGGAATGACAATTTGGGATCCTTGTGAGATATACTAACAGTATACAGGAATGGAAGAGGGCGATGGAGAGGCGAAAGGGAACATCCCTTCACTTACTCTCCTGCATTGAACCCAATCTCACAGCCTCACCAGTCATGGGCCACGGCCTCCTCCATCAAAGCCGTGACACCCAGGAGTCTCCCAGGACCACTCTTGATTAGTGATTTTGCTGAATGGTTGACCCAACCTGGGACTTTTGCCTTTCCTTCTCTCTACACCTCTGACGTCCCTGAGCTTCTTTCCAATGAGATCACTAGTTTAAGGAACGTGCCCATGAAACCAAACCACACTGCTGTGTCTCTTTTTGTCATCTTTTTATTACAGACTTTTCCCTCCCAACACATTGAAGGGTGCCGGTGCTGAATGTACATGCGAAGTTGTCGGGACTGAGAGATGTGATAAAGCATTACGGATGTCCTCGTTTTGAATCTACAGTATCAGCAGATCCTTCTACTTAATTATGCCAAAAAAAAAAAAAAAGAGTGAAATTCTGTGTATTCCAGCCTCTGTCACCCTGGCAGTGCCTCGCTTATGTCACTGCTGGGAGTTTGAATTGATGGCCAGTTTTCAAAGACTGTCCCCGAGCAGAACCGAGATGCTAAAGTACAGTTTTCAAATGTGGAGTTTCCTCTGCAGGACCTCAGGCTCATTCGTGCTCCAGCCCACAGGGGTAGCATGGAGAGAGTCACTTGCTAAAAGGCTGAGTGCCCGCAGCTGGCGGGGCTGAGCTGTTTCTGAAACTCAGAGCAGCTATGACTCACCCCTCCCACAGTCCGTTAACTTCTCTCTCCTCTTACAAGACCAGCTACCCTTCTCACTCTGACTCCTACTTATTTTCAAATTTGCTCAATAACCGTGACATTCAACCCCAACCTGCTCCATGCACAGGGTGCTGAGAAAACACACACCGGGAGTGGAGAGCCTACAGAAAAATACAGTGACCAGAAAGGCAGGACAATTCTCTTCAACTCTGGGTATTGAGAAAGAGGTGCTAAGAGGAGACTCCAGCGCATTTTAGGACATGTGCCATCCTGCCCAGTCGAGTTAAAGGAATGTAGTCATCCTAACTGGTGATTTCGGGAAGTCACACCAGATGCTGCACTGAATTCACAAGTTCCTGTGTGATTAGGAACATGATACTTTGGTGCCCAAACCGGACTGAACTGGTGAAAATAGAGCTAAAATGGTTTCCTACCGTAAAGCAGTGATGCTCAAAGTTATTCTCCCTGTGCTGCTTTCAGGCTCTGTTGCCAAAGTCACAAAAGGAAAGTTTTTAAAACAGAAAAAAACATTTTCAGAGAAGGCTCAGGTCTTTCTTCTGTGGCTCCAACTGCCAATGCAGGGGAAAAAAAAAAAAGCAATGAATGCATGAGAGAACTGCAGTTGGATTTAAGAAAAACTTAGAAGAAAGGGTAAAAAAAACCAAAATAAAACATCAGTTTGGTGCAAAGCCACTGAAACCAGGTAGCAAGTAGCACCAACCCCTCCCATCCTTCCATTAGGCACCATGAATTTAAAAGGGTCTTCAGTTGTGCAGCCATTTCTGAGTTTGCCTCCTAAGCTCACCTGTGTTCACAGTCCATGGAATCCGGAAGCCTCTGAAACTTGACAAAGAGGAAATATTCAAAAGATTCACTTAGCAAATATTTGTTGTCTGTTTACCATGTTTCAGCACTGAGACATAGGGAATTATCATAACAATAATTGGCTTGGATATCAGCCCAATAAAATTAACCTCTGGCCTATCAGTGGGGGCCCCAGAGAAGTGTATTCAATGTATTCAAATACATTCAGTGTATTAAAAATATAAGTGATTTTCTACATTGTAATATTTTTTTCATATTTCTTTGCTTTAAAAGTTAGATCAATATGGGCTGTAACCTTTTACTTTGAGCTCTGACAATCTGTACACAACACTCAGTGGAAGGCTCATCAAGGTGTCTGTCCGGGCAGCTCAGTGGTAAAGAACCTGCCTGCCAATGCAGGAGACACAAAAGATGTGGGTTTGATTCCTGGTTGGGGAAGATCCCCTGGAGGAGGAAATGGCAACCCACTCCAGTATTCTTGCCTGGAGAACCCCATGGACAGAGGAGCCTGGCAGGAAAGAGTTGGACACGACTGAGCATGCACACATGCCCTGGTTTAAACATCCCTTCTGTCTCCTTATTGGTTTATCCACCTTCAATGTCTTTTCTTAGCCATACCATGTGGCATTCAAGCTCTTAGTTCCCTGACCAATGATCATTCTGTACTCCCTGCATTGGGAGCATGGAACCTTAGTCAATGCACCACCAGCGAAGTCCTTTTTAATCTTTTTCCCCCTCATTTCATTTTTTACCTTTATTATATTTTTAAAGTCAAGTTTATAAAGGTAAAGTATATAAAAATAAAACTCACTCCCTTAAGTACAGTTTGATGAGATTTGACAAATGTATATGGTTGTGTAACCACCACCATAATCAAAATACAATAGATTTCCATCACTGCAAAAATTTCTCAACCTTTTATAGCCAATCCCTTTTCCAGGTTTGGCAATCACTAACTATTTTTCTCTCTAGAGTGTTGCCTTTTAAAGAATTCTATGAAAATAAGATATGACCTTTGTATCTGGCCACTTTCACTTAACATAAAACTTTTGATTTCATCCATGTTGTGCTTATCAATAGCTCAGTCCCTTTTTATGGCTGAGTAGTATTCCTCTGTGTGGATGTATAGTGACACGTTGGTTTATCCACTCATCAATTGAAGGACATTTTAGTTGTTTCCATTTTGATGATGCTATGAATAAACCTCTAGAAACATTCACAGTTGGGTCTCTGTGTGAATACTTCTTCCTTTCTCCTATGTTAAGTAAATACATAGGAATGAAGTTATGGGTCATATAGAAAATGTATGTGGATGTTTGGCTTTATAAAAATCTCTCAAACTGTTTTTCAAAGTGGCTGTATAATTTTGTACACCAACCCGCAGTGAACAAGAGTTCCAATTGCTCTGTGTCTTTATCAGCACTTAGTGTAGCCAGCCTTTTAAATTATCTGAGATATCTTTGCCTAAGCTAAGATCATAAAAACTGTGTGTAAAATTGATACTATTCAGTTCTTAAATGGTTGGTAAAATTCAAGTCATCTGGTCTGCAATTTCTTTGTGGAGAGGTTTTTAACAACAAATCTAATTTCTTTCATTCAGTTTCTTTAGCAGAAGGCTGTTTAGGTTATCTGTTTCTTCTTGAGTGGGCTTTAGTGGTTTGCATTTTTCAGGAGATGTCTTTATCTAAACTATCAAACTTACTGGCATAAAGTTGACCATCATATATCCTAATTATCATTTTAATATTTGTAGTGATGGCCCTCTTTCATTTGAAAAATTGCTCATTTGTGACTTTGTTCTTTTTTTGTCAATCTGGCTAGAGGTTTATCAATTTTATTGATCTTTTCAAGAAACAGCTTCTTGTTTTTATTTTCACCTGTTTTCTAGTATATTAATTTCTGTTTTTATTTTTGTTATTTCTTTCCTTCTGTTTGCTTTGGGTTTAATTTGTTCTTGTTTTTTAACTTTTTTAAGGTGAAAGTCTAGGTTAACAGTTTGAAACCTTTCTTCCTTTCTAATATAAGCATTTAACGCTATAAATTTCTGTATAAGCTCTGCTTTAGCTGTA
>SJYQ01094252.1:55002-80054 GCA_006410935.1 Redunca redunca | reverse complement strand
TTAACCATGGGTTATTTACAAGGGTAATGATTAATATGCAATATTTGAAGGGTTTTTCCCTAGAAATATTTCTGTTATGACTTATAGTTTAGTTTCATGTGATCAGAAAACTTACGTTGTATGAACTACTTTTCTCCTCAAAGCCACACTCTAAGTGAAAAACATCTCTCTGTATTGCTATGGAGTGGTCTCCAGAATACAGTGTGAATAAAGCAAGGTGGAGATATATCTCACATATGTTTTCAAATGGAAGGAAAGGCTACCCACTCCAGTATTCTGGCCTGGAGAATTCCATGGACTATATAGTCCATCGGGTTGCAGAGAGTGGGACACGACTGAGCGACTTTCACTTTCAAACCACAAATAAATAAGCAAAATGATTCCCTGTGGAATGGATTGAAGGAACCAGGTAGAGATGAAGGGTAGAAACTAGAGTTCTCTGAAAACACTTTGTCTTGTAGATTTTACTTGGTAAGCATGATGATAAAGCAAAATTGAATAAAAGTAAGAAAAAAGACAAAAACTCTTAAAATCAGAAACAAAAGGCTCCCAAAACTATACAGATGGGCAAAATTTCTAAGCAAATACTATTTGCTTAGAAAAATAAATGCTTCATGTGGACCTTCTTAAAAGAAGTATTGTGGCTAAAGTTGCTGCTGCTGCTGCTAAGTCATGTCAATCGTGTCCGACTCTGTGTGACCCTATAGACGGCAGCCCACCAGGCCCTCGTGTCCCTGGGATTCTCCAAACAAGAACACTGGAGTGGGTTGCCATTTCCTTCTCCAATGCATGAAAGTGAAAAGTGAAAGTGAAGTCGCTCAGTTGTGTCAAACTCTCAGCGACCCCATGGACTGCAGCCTACCAGGCTCCTCCATCCATGGGACTTCCAGGCAAGAGTACTGGAGTGGGGTGCCATTGCCTTCTCCAGTGGCTAAAGTTAGCAAGTTAGTTTTTCTCTGGGAGCCAGAGAAAAAAGATGCAAACATAAACCCTAAATCTTAAAAAGGACATTTTTATAATGAGAAATGCCTTTTTTGCTCATTCTTCTCCTGTATAAAAATTTTTTAATTTCCATTTTTCAGAAAGAAAGTAAATCTAATAAATCATTGCTCTGCTAAAAACCCTTCAAGGACCCTAATGCTTAGCCAAACCACAATACACATTCATTCTCTCAGTGCTATCTGAGATGATTTTTTTCTTTTTTTTTTTTTGAGATGATTTTTAAGTGATCCATGATAGATATTTTCTCAAATTTTAATTGTAACCCATTTGTTGTAAAGTGTATTATTAGAAAAGTAAAACTAGTATAACAAAACTGGTTTGGGGGATATTATTGCAAGATTAAGTTAAAAAAGAGCTGTTAATATTAAGCAAATAATAAGACAGAGGGCATGGATATGGCAAAATGTTAAAAAAAAAAATGAGTGGGGCAAAGATGTTTGGCAATGGTGGCTGACAAGATGGAGTTCAAGTTTTCCGCAGGGCACCCAGGGTACTTTCCTCTGCAACCTTGTTTCTTGCCACTTCTTGCCCTGCCTCTTATGCCTCAGCAACAAACACCAAATATCACTGGTTTTCCACTCTCCAAAAGATGTCTTGCCTTCCTAAGCCCACCTTTTCCTACTCACCAACTCTCTGAACTCCAGATTCTCCTTTAAGGCAGCTCTCAGGCAGACCATGCATCTTGACTTCCACTCTCACTGCACTCATCTGCAGTATCTGGGGACAGTCTCTGTGTGTTTTTAACCCACAGGACTTTGAGCTCTCAGGGCAAGGACTGTCTTATTTATCTTCGTATCCCCAGTGGTAACACAATGATTATTAACTCACAAATGTCTTGCGTAAAACCTAGAGTGGGCATGGAATATGCTTAGTCATAAAACAGTAGTGCTTTATTGAAATCTCTTCTCTGTGCAAGGCACAGTAATGGACAATCGGAATCAAAGAACATGAATAAACTGTGCAGGGAGGTTACAGTGATCTCATTTAACCCTCAGAATGATTTTATGGGTTAAGAATTATTCTCTGTCTTAACAGATGAGAAATCTGAAGCTGAGTGGCAGCAATATAGCGTAATGGCTAAATGACTGATTTCTGCCATTCAGAAGCCTGCGTTCAAATCCGTTTAATAGCTATGACTGGATTACTCAACTTCTCTAAATCTTGATTTCATCTTCTGTGAAATAGAATACTGATAAGAGTACCTATCTCTTAGGGTTATTTTCAGGATTAAATGAGATAAGGTTAATAAGGCCACTTCAACAGTGCCTGGCCCACAGTATCTATTAAGCCTGTGGGTATATATATATATATCGGAGAAGGCAATGGCACCCCACTCCAGTACTCTTGCCTGGAAATTCCCATGGACGGAAGAGCCTGGTGGGCTGCAGTCTATGGGGTTGCGAAGAGTCGGACATGACTGAGCGACTTCACTTTCACTTTTCACTTTCATGCATTGGAGAAGGAATTGGCAGCTCACTCCAGTGTTCTTGCCTGGAGAATCCCAGGGACGGGGGAGCCTGGTGGGCTGCCGTCTATGGGGTCACACAGAGTCGGACACGACTGAAGCGACTTAGCAGCAGCAGCATATATATATATATATATATCACATTTTTGAAACAGTATATCACAATAAATATAACATAATAAACACAAAGTCTGCCTCAAGAATAGAACACACAAGTAAATTTTATCCAAAAATATTCAAAAAGCAACTTAAAACTTCACACATGTTTTGAAAGTACCATAGAAGATTTCCTTCTTCACAATGAAATGTCTATGAGTATCCTCCTTATCCAGCGTATAACTGCCCAAAACACTATGGATCACAGCATTCAACCTCCCCCAATCTTTCTCTTTCCATGTCTCAACCCCGTCCCCACAAAGGAAAACAAAACTTTCTCTTAAACACACCCTGTGCTGGTTCTTTCACTTTTTGCCCATCTCATTTCATTTGCCAAACCTGTTATCTCCTTTCCCCAAGTAACTTGTAACCTTTCCATTGTGAATCAGTTTTGTCGCGAACTTAAAACTGGTCTAAAAAAATTAAAACTCTATATTTTTAAGGAATCTTCAGAGCCTTCTCGGTGTATATGCTGTATCACAACTCTTCAGCATGGTCTGGTCAAAACCGACTGTATTATTCATTAGAGTAGTAACTTCCTGAAGGAGAAAATGGCAACCCACTCCAGTATTCTTGGGCTTCCCAGGTGGCTCAGATGGTAAAGTGTCTGCCTGCAGTGCAGGAGACCAGGGTTTGATCCCTAGATTGGGAAGATCCCCTTGGAGAAGAATATGGCAACCCACTCCAGTACTCTTGCCTGGAAAATTCCATGGATTGAGGAGCCTGGTAGGCTACAGTCCATAGGGTCGCAAAGAGTCAGACACAACTGAGCGACTTCATTTTCACTTTCTTTCCGGTTTTCTTGCCTAGAGAATCCCATGGACAGAGGAGGCTGGCGGGCTCCAGTCCGTGGGGT
Source organism: Redunca redunca (assembly GCA_006410935.1). Classification (NCBI taxonomy): domain Eukaryota; kingdom Metazoa; phylum Chordata; class Mammalia; order Artiodactyla; family Bovidae; genus Redunca; species Redunca redunca. The sequence continues at coordinate 76,575 of SJYQ01094252.1, read as the reverse complement.
TGCAAAGAGCCACACATAACCGAAGCGACTGAGCAGGCATGCCTAACCTCTGCCCCACCCCACCAGCCCTTAACTTTACTCCGATCTTTTGAGTAAGGTCGAGATACCAAGATGGCAAAGACAGACATCCTTGTTGGGCCGGACCTTAGAAATGTTTCATTTTCTTTCCATGCCTCATTAAGTTAACCTCCCCGAGTCCCATACTTAGTAATAGAGGACGTAGCCGCTCTCTCTGACACAAAAACCCCACGGTCTTTGCAAACTCTGTGAGGATAAAAGACAAAATGATTCAAAGCCGAGCTGTCTCAAACTATACTGATGAGGAACAGATCAGTGGCTGCCGAAAGTGAGCATGACTACACAGATACAGCCCCGGGAACATTACATGGGGGTAGAATCGTTCTGTATTCTCACTGTGCTGCTGGTTACGTGAATCTACACGTGTTAAAATTCATACAAAGTCCATTTACCTGTATGATGACTTTTTCTTTTTTAAAGCAAAGCTGTTTCAATACTTGGAAATTTTCTCCTATGCAATGTGGATACAATTGAAATTGACTCCAAAATTAAAAAGTAAAAAGTGTAAGCTGTCTTTCCTCCTCTAGCAGAGCTGTACCCAAGGGTCAGCCCTTGGTAAAGCTGTCACTAAGCAAAGGCTCAGCTTTCTTTATAAAAAAAAAAGCTGAGCACCAAAGAATTGATGGTTTTGAACTGTGGTGTTGGAGAAGACTCTTGAGAGTCCCTTGGACTGCAAGGAGATCCAACCAGTCCATCCTAAAGGAAATCAGTCCTGAATATTCATTGGAAGGACTGGTGCTAAAGCTGAAACTCCAATACTTTGGGCACCTGATGCAAAGAACTGACTCATTGGAAAAGACCCTGATGCTGGGAAAGATTGAAGGTGGGAGGAGAAAGGGACAACAGAGGATGAGATGGTTGGATGGCATCACCGACTTGATGGACGTGAGTTTGAGTGGACTCCAGGAGTTGGTGATGGACAGGGAGGCCTGGCATGCTGCAGCCCATGGGGTTGCAAAGAGTTGGACACGACTGAGTAACTGAACTGAACTGAAAGCAAAGGCTCCTCTTTTTCCTCCTCCTCCTCCTCCTCCCTTTCCAAGCGTCTACCTTCCTCTCCTGGTGCCCTCCCCTCGCCCGAACTGCAAGCGGGACACCCATGGCCTCATGCTGCCCTCCTCACCAATGCACAGGCTCTGCTGTGTGCAACATCCAGGCCCACCACCCTTGAACCCCTGCATTGGAGAGGTCCTTCTATTCAGCAACTGTTTATCAGTACTTGTGGCCACCTGATGCGAAGAGCCAATTCTTTCAAAAAGACCCTGATGCGGGGAAAGACTGGGGGCAAGAGGAGAAGGGGACATCACCGCCCCGTCGATGGCATCACCGACTCGAGGGCCATGAGTTTGAGCAGGCTCCAAGAGATGGTGATGGACAGGGAAGCCTGGAGTTGGGATTTCCCCTTCCAGTGCAGGGACTATGGGTTCCATCCCTGGTCGAGGAACTGAGATCCCATATGTCCTATGGCCAAAAATCCAAAACAAAAGACTTTAAAAATGGTTCACATCAAAAAAATTTTAGCATAAAAAATAGTAAAAATTTAAAAAGTCTTCTGAATCTTCTCAGTATGTACTCTACAATTCTTCAAAACTGACTGTATTATTCATTAGTAATAGTAACTAATACTATATATACCGTATTTANACTATAAACTTATATTGACTACTATCTTTATTACATTTTAAGTAGTATAGTATTAAAGTTTAAGTATTATAAATAATGATAGAATGATACACAAGAGTAGCAGCTAGTATTTTTTGAACTCTTCTCATATGACTAGCACTTTTCTTACTGTTACCGATGTGGTTTAGTCACTAACTCGTGTCCAGCTCTTGTGACTCCATGAACTGTAGCCCACCAGGCTCCTCTGCCCATGCAAGAATACAGGAGTGGGTTGCCATTTCCTCCTCCAGGGGATCTTCCTGACTCAGGGATCGAACCCACATCTACTGCACTGGCAGGCAGGTTCTTACCACTGAACCACCCAGCAAGCAATGTGTTACCATGTTTAATTCTCTAACAATCCTAGCAGGTAGATATTATCTCAGTTTTACAGGTGAGGAAAGGGAGGCAAAGGAGATTAAGGCAACTTCCTGTGATAGACACGGAGATGTTGCTACCAGAGGTCCGGTCATGTTGCCCACCTTCGGGAAGCAGAGAGGTCAGCCTTCTGCCGTCAGCTCCTTCAGGGTCAGCCACAGGTGCGGCGCACACCTGGCCTGCGAGTCTGCCCTTCCAAGGCAGCACATACCAAACTTTAGCACAAGGTCCCTGTAAAACAGCCTGGCCATTTCAGCCCAACCCAAGATGTTGATAGTCAGGGTTGGTTGAGGCTACGTCAGATCTGCAGCTCACTTCCATCCTTTCCTCCAGCCAGCACTGCTTCTGCCCTGCCTTCATAAGTCCCGATCCTTCATAAACATCCTACACCTCAATCTCCATCTACACGTGGGCTTCCAGAGGACACGACCACCAGCACTCAGCAGGGGTCATGAAGCTGCTAAGTGGTGATGCTTCTAAGCACTATGAGATGCTGCTCGCAGATGTAAAAACAAATACAGAACACTCTGAGAGCAACTGAACAAGGGCTGAAACTATTACTTGGAAAATCTGAAACTGTCTTTAATTTTTTTGCTAGGTCACTTCAGTCATGTCTGACTGAAGTCTTTGCAACCCTATATTGAGATAACATTTACATACCATAAAAATTCACCCTTCTCAAGTATACACGTGAATTGCTTTTAGTATATTTTTAAAGCCATGCAACCATCGACGCTATCTAATTCGAGAACATTTCATCACCTCAAACAGAAACCCTGTACCCTTGAGCAGTCACTCCCCATTTGTCTTCAGCCCATTTGTCTTCAGTTCTGGTCTTCCTGAACAATAATTAAACTATTCATCTCTTTGTGCCAGTGATGAGAATTTTCTACCATCATCCAAGGTATAAACTTTCCTAATTTCACTCTCTTTCAAAGTACCAAAGTCATAAACATGTTCAAATTCTTGTTTGGTAATCTCATTCTTGGGAATTTATTCTTTAAAAAAAATTACAAAAAGATGGGGGGAAATCAGTTTTCATAGTTTATAAAACTGAAAAACAGAATAAGATTTGTTCATCAGGGGATTTTGTTAATTAAATCATGGCTCATTAACGAAATGGAATATTATGCATCCGCTACAGACTAAATAGCAACAAGAAAAATGCCTGGTATAACATTAACCATAAAAGCAAAACCATAAAATTGCTTCTACAGCTATGTGAAATATGTACACGTGGATAAGGATCAAAAGGAAATGGACAAAAATGAAAACAGTTGCTGAGACAGGATGTTAAATTATTTTCATTCTCCTGAGTTCCTTTATTATGGTCCAAAGGTGGTGGTTGCAATGAATAAGACTTGGAGGAAAAAGATGCATGTAATCTACTCTTACCAGTAAGACTTCGAATTCAGAAGGGGAGGTAAGTACTGCATACAGTTTTTTGTTAAGAGCAGAGGTTTTGGAGTCACACGGACTTGGATTTTAATTCTGGCGCTGATACTTCTAGGATGTGACCAGGGACAATAATCTAACCTCTGTAAGACTCATTTTTCACGACTATTAACAGGGGCTCATGGCACATCAACCCAAGAGGGCTGCGGTGAAGATGCAGTGAGACAGTCACTCATGTCTGTTCAGTCGCTACACTCATGTCCAGCTCTCTGTAGCCCGCCAGGCTCCTCTGTCCATGGGATTCTCCAGCCAAGAATACAGGAGTGAGTTGCCATGCCCTCCTCCAGGGGATCTTCCTGACCCAGGGATTGAACCCACATCTCCGAGTTTCCTGCATTGCAGGTGGATTCTTTACTGCTGAGCTGCTGGGTGCCACTTAACAAATGGTAGCTGCTGCTGCTTTTGCTGCATAGGTCATGGTGGCAAGAGTGATGGTCATGGTACTAACAAGGGACAGGTGTCAGAGAACAGAGATTTTCCCTTATGAAAATATTCCTAACACTGGGAAACTTGAATGGCAGTGTTATTTTATACTGAACACACAGGCAGAGGACTTCCCATTATTTCTATCAAACTGATTTCTCCAATTCAGACCAAGGAAGTGTTGTTTCAAAGGAGAGCTAGGGTTGCTGGCATCACCCTTTTTCAGCAGGAGACCCAGAAATCTGTACCAACAAGATGCTCATTGGTGTCCTGGTTGAAAATTTTACCAGAGAAAATCAAGTTCTACTGAATTGGTGTGACTCATTTTATTAATGAATAGGGCGCCTACTATTTCCATTGTTGTGATTGTGGATATCATCTTCATTACTAACAAAGAGCCAGGGTGGCGTATTAAGCAAGCTCCACCCTTGTCTGTCTTTTCTCCCATTGTGGATGAGCTGTCCTCTTCTTCCAGGCCCAGGCCTCCCTCGCACACAGGATACCAGCCCAGACTTTCCTGCCCACTCAAGGGCTCTGGCAGGTCCTGTTACTCTTGCATCTGTTTGTCCTCTCTGCTCATCAGCATCTGAACATGCTGTGGCATATCCCAGCTTCATAAAAGACCAAAATCCTCGCTCGATCCCATATCTTCTTCTAATTCGCTGTATCTCTCGCCGGCCCTTTACCCCAAACTCCCTGAAAGAGAACAGCAGAATGTTGCAAATTATTGAAGCTATAACCAGAACAGGCTTCCCAGGTGGCTCAGGAGTAAAGAATCTTCCTACCAACGCAGGAGACGCAGGAGATGCAGGTTCAATCCCTGGGTAGGGAAGATCCGCTGGAATAGGAAATGGCAACCCACTCCAGGATTCTTGCCTGGAAATTCCAGGAGCTTGGTGGGCAACAGTCCACAGGGCTGCAGAGAGTCAGACACACTGAGTAACTGAGCACACAATATAACTAGCAGACAGTAAACTCTATGTATTTCCTGTGTACAGTTTAATGATGTACAGTGGGCATATGTACCCAGGAAACTCTCACCACACTGAAGATAATAAACATACCACCCTATCCCTTCCCTCCCATCCCTGACTCCCCAGGCAACCACTGATTTGCTTTCTGTCACTTTGTGTTCATTTGCCAGAATTTTTATTAATGAAATCAGTAGGTACTCTTTTCTTTCTTCTTTCATGTACCACAATATTTGTGAGATTCATCCATGTTGCAGCATGTACAAACGTTTCTATCCTTTTTATTGCTGAACATCATTTATTTGTACCCCAGTTTGTTTACCCATTTACCTGTTGATGGACACTACGGTTATTTCCAATCTGGGGCTATTGTAAGTAAAGCTGCCATAAACAATGATGTACAAGTCTTTGTATAGAGATAGGCTTTCATTTATCCTGGGTAAATACCTAGAATGGAATGTCTGGTTCAAAACAAATGCAAAATCGTTTCCAGGGTGTTTGTACAATTTCACATTCCCACCAGAAACAGAGCAGAGTTCCACATCTTAATCAACACTTGGGATGTAGTCAGATTTTATTGTGTTTATTTTTACCATTCCAACAGTTGTGGTTTCTTACTGTGGTTTTAATTTGCATTTTCCTACTGACTAATGAAATTGAACATCTTTTCATGTGCCTATTTGCCATCAAAAGACATTTTTTGGTGAAGTTCAGTTCAGTTGCTCAGTCATGTCTGAGTTTTTTTGGTTTTTTTTTTTTTAGTTTGTTTGTTTTGTGAAGCATCTATTCACATCTTTACCCATTTTTTAAAATTGTTTTCTTATTGTTGAGTTTTAAGAGTTTTTTTAAAATATGTATCCTGGATATATATTCTTTATTGGATGCAATTTACAAATTTTTAACCCAGTCTTTTCATTCTCTTGACAGCGTGGGTTTGTTTGGAAAGGATTTCTTAGAAAGTTTATTTTAAAAATACTTTTATCATTTTTTTTTTTTTCATGTGGAAGGTGGTTCTGAGGTGCCTACACTTGGATTTTTTTGACTTTTTATTTTGTATTGCTGCTGCTGCTGCTGTTGCTAAGTCGCCTCAGTCGTGTCTGACTCTGTGTGACCCCATAGACGGCAGCCACCAGGCTCCCCCGTCCCTGGGATTCTCCAGGTAAGAACGCTGGAGTGGGTTGCCATTTCCTTCTCCAATGCATGAAAGTGAAAAGTGAAAGTGAAGTCGCTCAGTCATGTCCGACTCTTAGCGACCCCATGGACTGCAGCCTACCAGGCTCCTCCATCCATGGGATTTTCCAGGCAAGAGTACTGGAGAGGGGTGTCATTGCCTTCTCTGATTTTGTATTGGGGTATAGCCAATTAACAAACAATGTTGTGACAGTTTCAGTGAACACTGAAGGGACCCAGCTATACCTACTCATGTATCCATTCTCCCCAAACTCCCTTCCCATCCCGGTGTGTGCTTGCTATACAGTAGGTCCTTGTCAGCTATCCATTTAAAACATAGCAGGGTGTACATGTCCATCCCAAACTCCCCAACGATCCCTTCTCCCTTAACAGGGTCTTTTAAGAGCAGAAATTTTAATCTTGATAAGGACAATTTATCAATTTTTATGCATAGTTCTTTTGGTGTGGTAGCTAAGAAATCTGTGCCAAATTCAACGTCATAGATGTTTATCCTATGTTTTCTTCTAATAGATTCACAGTTTTAGGTTTCATATTTGTCTATAATCCATTTGAGTTGATTTTGTATATTATATGAGATATTTAGATTAGTGAAGGACAGGGAAGCTTGGCGTGCTGCAGTCCATGGGGTTGCAGAGTTACAAACAAACGAGCGACTGAACATTTAGATTGAAGTCCTTTTTATTTCTTGCCCCCCCCTTTTTTTTTTGCATCTAATTGTTGCAGCACTATTGACTAGAAAGATCACCCTTTCTTCACAGAATTCCCTTTTACATCTTTGTTGAAAATCAATTGTCCATATGTATTTAGAAATACTTCTGGTATCTTCATTCTGCTCTATTATCAATTGGTCTATGTCTATGACAGAGACTTCTCTGACTGTCCAGTGGTTAAGACCCTTAGACCATTGCCTTCCAATGCAGGGGTTACAGGTTCAGACCCTGGTCAGGAGCTAGGTAAAATCCCATGTGCCTTGTGGCCAAAAAACCAAAACATAAAACAGAAGCAGTATTGTATCAATCCTTCTTAATTTGACATTGAATTAAAGTGACATTTAACTACTCTTAATTTGAAAATAATAAATGTGAAAGCACTCTTTTGATTCTTTATTATAAACATGTCTAAAACAAAATACACAGGAAAGCAAGGAGGAGCTCCATTTAAATCCATGTTTTTTCATTTGGGAAACAGCACAGAAAGGTGATCCCTTTTTGTCCCACCCCTAACATTTAGACAAGAAATTATTTTATAATCTTGAAGGAAGGTCAAGGTGACCCCTGTTCCCCACCAAAGTCCAGTCACACACAGAGGGTTGATACTCAAAAATTGGATGATACTAAAAAAAAAACGTTACTCCAAATTCCATAGTCTTCCCTATGTAAAGAAATGACCTGGGGTTAAAAAAAGAACTGCTGAAAGAATTTATCATTCTTAAACACTCTCGTTTATTTCTTATAACAAGGGAGCAAAGCAGAAATCAAGAAACAAAACATAGCTCAGGATGCTGCAGCCAACTGTCTATTTTTTCACAATCTGCCCACTCCTTAAACAAACATGAAACATTATAACTAGCTGTAGTCAGATACTACGGGAAGCAAAAAGACCAGAAGAAAAACCTCAAACATCCGGCCTTCATCTGTCTGCATGAAATCTGCTTGGCTTCGTGACTATAAATGTTTCCCTCTTAAGAAGTTAAAATCAGACATGATGTCATAGAATGACCAGGTCCACACTATATTTTTCAAAATTAGTATTTTTCTGATGAACACATCACCCACATATCATAAAAACTATTATGTTTTATCAGAGGGGATCAAAATTAGAAATTCTGTTTGTATAATATCAATAGGTAATCAACAAGATGTGTATTGGTTTCAACGTGTGTATTTCCCTGTATCTTTTTAAAAAAATGCTTATAGCTGTATGTGGTAATAATTATGGTGGAGTTGGGTCAGGGTACATAAAAAGCTTTTTTGGAATCTAGCATTTCTCTTGTTGCCCAAAGCAACGACCTCAGGGGAAAACAAAAGAACCCTGGTGAGAAAACATCACAGTAAAAATGTACATTTTTCTCTCAAGTGTTGGTAGGAAGCAAATGAACGGGGCCTCTGACCTGGAACCAATTAGCCCCGCAGTTAAAATGGCAGCTTGGGGCAAAATGAAGGGTTTGGTGTCAATTAATCTGTTTTCTGGACTACAGACAGTATAAAATGTTCATCCTGTTTAAAAAAGAATTAAAGGACCCTGACCTAAAATGTACTATGCCCCTAACTCTCTGCAGGACCCAAACTTGTGTATTAATGTCACTTCAGACTTTAGCATCCCAAGCTCACAGGCCCTTAAGTCTTATACTTTTAGTCTACTTTAATGATTCTTCCGAAGGTCCTCACTCTGATACTTAATGATAATGATGATATTAACAATAGCTATCTCTTACATGCTCACTGTGGCAGGTCCTAAGCTAAATCTATGTTAAGTTCCTCATTATTGGATCAACCCTCTGTGTGTGTTCAGCATCTCATATATGTATATGCATTATACATATATGCATGTACTATATATGCACAGTATACACACATATGATAGCACACACACACACACATGTGCACACACACAGACACATACACATAAGGTACACTAAGAGATTTTTTTTTAAAGAATTGGCTTGGGTAATTGTGGCGGCTTGGCAAGTCTGAAATCTGTAAGGTGGGTTGGAAACTTGGGTGGGAACTGATGTTTCAGTCTTGAGGCAGAACTTCTATTTCAGCGAAACCTCAGTTTTGCTTTTAAGGCCTTTCAAGTGATTGGATGAGTCTCCCCCTCCTACCTCCACCCAATATGGAGGGTTGTCTCCCACACAACTTATAGATGTTAACCACAGATTCAAAATAGCTTCCCAGCAACACCTAGATGAGTGTTGCTCATCTAAATAACTGGTTACTATAGTTCAGCCTGTGAAGAAAGCTGAGTGCCGAAGAATTGTTGCTTTTGAACCGTGGTGTTGGAGAAGATTCTTGAGAGTCCCTTGGACTGCAAGGAGATCCAACCAATCCATTCTAAAGGAGATCAGTCCTGGGTGTTCTTTGGAAGGAATGATGCTAAAGCTGAAACTCCAGTACTTTGGCCACCTCATACGAAGAGTTGACTCATTGGAAAAGACTCTGATGCTGGGAGGGTTTGGGGGCAGGAGAAGGGGACGACAGAGGATGAGATGGCTGGATGGCATCACCGACTCGATGGACGTGAGTTTGAGTGAACTCCGGGAGTTGGTGATGGACAGGGAGGCCTGACGTGCTGTGATTCATGGGGTCGCAAAGAGTCGGACACGACTGAGCGACTGAACTGAACTGATAGTTCAGCCAAGCTGACACATAAAACTGACCATCATATCCTGGAAAATCTTTGCTCAATATTGTGTTTTCATAATATTGAAAATCGCAGCCCTCCACACAGATAGCCTTACATTGCCCATCTTCCTCTTTTCATATGTTTCCCTTAGCACCTATTATCTTGAACCCATCACTATATCTTATTTCTTATGTTTACTGTCTTTCTGCCCTTTGTAGAATGTAAGCTCTACAGTGCAGGGATGTGTGTTTTTCACTGATGTATCTTCAGCACCCCCACCAGTACCTAACACACAGTAGGCCCTCAAGAAATCTTTGTGAGTGACTAAAGCGAGTGTGAAGGTGGGCACTCAGTAAATACTTGCGGAATAAATGGAGGGTCTCATCCTGAAGTATTCCTGAACAGACTCTTTTGAAGGGTGGAAGGACAGTGGATTGTAGGGGAGAAAAAGGAAGGATTTCAGAGTTCATATCCAGGAGGTGGAAGAAGCAATGGAGAAACAACATACTTAGATCCAGTTTGCCTTCCGTTTGCCCTGTTACTTTGCTGTGTGACTTTGGACAGATTATCTCATGTCTCTGGGTCTCAGTGTTTTCATCTGTAAACTGAGAATAACAATACTTAGTATACAGGGTTGTTCTGGCCTTCTCAGGCAACCCAGTGGTAAAGAATCCACCTAGCAATGCAGGAGAAGCAAGAGATGCACGTTCAATCCCTGGGTCAGGAAGATCCCCTGAAGAAGGAAATGGCAACCCACTCCAGTATTCTTGCCTGGAGAAACCCATGGACAGAGGAGCCCGGAGGGCTACAGTCTATGGGGTCACAAAGCGTCAGACACAACTGAGTGCATGCACACCATAAACACACACACACACATACATACACACATCCTGGAGAACCCTTACTGATATATGGGGTAAGAGTGTTCAGGCAGAGGGAAGGCAAGAGCAAAGGCCTCATATGTTGGACACCATGCCAGACCACTGTGAACAACACAGATGTGGTTCCTACCTTCCTTAAGTTTAGCAATAAGTCATAGATACTGCCAACTGACCCATCTGTCTTCTCCCCGATTCTCAGCTCTTCCCAGACTCATTTGCTTTACTCTTCAGCCTTGACCCCGTGGTCCCAGTTTCAACTCTTAACTAGCATTCCTAGTTGCCCTGGCCTTTCATTACACTTGCCACATAACTATCATTACCAACTCACTTTGGGGTAATTATGGAGTTTGAGAACTATGTTCACATACTTTAACTTGCCTTCACAAAAACTGTCATATGGGGAAGAAAGGAAAAATCATCTTTATTTCACAGATGAGGAGACTGAGATTCAAAGAGGTAAACTAACCTGGATGAAATTACAGTTAATAAATACCAGAGCTGGGAATCCAGCTTTCTCCTCAAGAACACATTAAAAAATAAAAGTAATTTATGGTTACCTGTAATTGTTCACCTCCCACCCACCATTCACTCTTCAACCCATTTCTCTCTGATATTCCCCACTCTTGAACTGGAACGCTTCTGTTTCCAGCGGGGGGTTGGCGGGGGGTGGGGGTGGAGGCTGTAGTTTCCCACTCATTACATTTATTGTCATTGTCATATTACATTTATTAATTATATATATTAAAACTGTTAGTCAAGTGACTCCTTAGGAGACTTCCTATTCGTTTTAAATATAGGCATTCCTCCACTCTTATGTTTTCAGAGCACAGTAACAATCAGGAGTTGAACTATTACGAAAATAGAAATCCCAGGCCCAACTAAAACAAACTACAAAACTATAGGAACAATCTCAAGAAGCCCGCGTGGACTACTAGGGTAAAATATCTGACTTGAAGTCTCCTCTGGAGTCTTCTAATTTCCCACGAAAATATAAAGATTGAAAAAAAAAAAAATTCACCACTCCAAGAAAACCCAGGATTGTCAGCCTCTCCCACGCCCTGGGAGGGAAGTCGGACAGCTTCAAGAAGAGCTGATGGCGAGGACCAACGCAGGCCGCGACCACCTGTGCAGGTGCCTGAAAGACCCTTCTCCCAATTGAGAAGAGTCAAGCCCGTGCACACCATAAATCTAGGCAGCCGCGCACCAGTACACTTTGCTGTAGATCAGCAAAGGTTCTGTGTGATCGAAAAAAATAAGCGGCGCCCAACAGCTTCCCACGCAGCCCACAAACTCCACCCATCTTTAACTTTTCTTGGACTCGCGGAGCCACTGTTGCTCAGGACACGCCCCGGCAGGAAGTAGAGCAGCGAGAGCGGCAGCACGATGCATCTTGGGAGTTGTAGTCCACGCTCAGAATGCGCAGGCGCACGGGTAGAGGCGGGGGCGCCCAGGAGCAGAGCCCCACGGGAACTGTAGTTTATCTTGCATTACACAGAGTGTTAGGTCAGACACATGCGGTTCTGAGAGTTCACGGTACAGTTAGCAGTGATGGTATCAACGAATGTCTGAAGGACAGGGAACTTGGTTTGGGAACTGTGGGTGCCGTCTTCTGTTCGACAGTAGATCTGAGATGGGCTGAGATATCCCTGAAGTGATCAGAGTTCCAAAGAATAGAAAGAAGAGATAAGAAAGCCTCCCTCAGAGATCAATGCAAAGAAATAGAGGAAAACACCATGGGAAAGACTAGAGATCTCTTCAAGAAAATTAGACTTACCAAGGGAACATTTCATGCAAAGATGGGCTCGATAAAGGACAGAAATGGTATGGACCTAACAGAAGCAGATGATATTAAGAAGAGNTATGCAGGTCAGGAAGCAACAGTTAGAACTGGACATGGAACAACAGACTGGTTCCAAATAGGAAAAGGAGTATGTCAAGGCTGTATATTGTCACCCTACTCATTTAACTTCTATGCAGAGTACATCATGAGAAATGCTGGGCTGGAAGAAGCACAAGCTGGAATCAAGATTGCTGGGAGAAATATCAATAACCTCAGATATGCAGATGACACCACCCTTATGGCAGAAAGTGAAGAGGAACTCAAAAGCCTCTTGATGATAGTGAAAGAAAAGAGTGAAAAAGTTGGCTTAAAGCTCAACATTCAGAAAACGAAGATCATGGCATCTGGTCCCATCACTTCATGGGAAATAGATGGGGAAACAGTGGAAACAGTGTCAGACTTTATTTTGGGCGGGGCTCCCAAATCACTGCAGATGGTGATTGCAGCCATGAAATTAAAAGACGCTTACTGCTTGGAAGAAAAGTTATGACCAACCTAGATAGTATATTCAAAAGCAGAGACATTACTTTGCCAACAAAGATCCGTCTAGTCAAGGCTATGGTTTTTCCCGTGGTCATGTATGGATGGGAGAGTTGGACTGTGAAGAAGGCTGAGCGCCAAATAATTGATGGTTTTGAACTGTGGTGTTGGAGAAGACTCCTGCGAGTCCCTTGGACTGCAAGGAGATCCAACCAGTCCATTCTAAAGGAGATCGGCCCTGGGTGTTCTTTGGAAGGAGTGATGCTAAAGCTGAAACTCCAGTACTTTGGCCACCTCATGCAAAGAGTTGACTCATTTGAAAAGACTCTGATGCTGGGAGGGATTGGGGGCAGGAGGAGAAGGGGAGGACAGAGGATGAGATGGCTGGATGGCATCACCGACTCGATGGACATGAGTTTGAGAGAACTCCTGGAGTTGGTGATGGACAGGGAGGCCTGGCGTGCTGCGATTCATGGGGTTGCAAAGAGTCGGACATGACTGAGCAACTGAACTGAACTGAACTAAACTGATCTGTATGAGGCGAAGGACAAACCACGAAATGTGCAAACGGGATTATGGAGCTGTGAGAAGATACTGTAGAATTAAAGACTACAGTATTTAGTCCAAAAGACTCAGAGAAAGAATGGACTTCAATATCATTCACCTCATGAATCAGAAGAACATTTTTGAGAAATTCTGGCCCCTTTGAAAAGGATACCAAAAAATTATATGTACGGCGGGCAGGTTAATGGAAGTATGGCACTATCTGGAAGAATGTTAAGTTCATTTTTTTGGATGAGGGTTTTTTTGTTTGTTTGTTCTTTTGCACTTTTGTATGCTTTCTGAATTGTTTACAAGGGATCAGTATCCCCTTTTGATATAAAATATGAAGAAAAGTATACAAAACAAATTTAAACCTCTGGAATCTATACCTTGGAGTTTTGTCTTACTTACTTTAGGTTCTTCTTTCCTTCCTTTTTTCCTTTTTTGCTCCTACCCTCCCTCTTTATTTTCTTCATTCTGAAAGAAAAAATTTGCTGGGGATAGAAGGAGATTCTACAAATAGAGATGTCCTTTATGTAGTCCTCTATTCTGCAGAGAAATACACACATGTTCTGAAGAGTTTTTATGTATATATCTACATACACGTGTGTGTATATCATATGTTTTTCAGATAATGGTATCATACATACTGTATGAATCATTATTTATTTTGCATTTCTCCATACTCTGCATCCTGTTTTTTTTTTTAGATTTATCGTAAAACCCAGTACATACAGTTCTAATTCATTTTTTTACTTCTATAAGAACATATACTCATATTGCTTATTTTTTCTTAATAAAGTCATGCCAGTTAAAAAAATTTTTTTGGCTCTCCCTCTCAGCAGGCAGGATCCTAGTTCCCTGGATTGAGCCCATGTCCCCTGCAGTGCAAGCACAGAGTCTTAACCACTGTATCACCAGGGTAGTTCCCGAGCCATGTCATATTTTAAAGTGTATGTTTAACTGTGGTGTTGGAGAAGACTCTTGAGAGTCCCTTGGACTGCAAGGAGATCCAACCAGTCCATCCTAAAGGAGATCAGTCCTGGGTGTTCATTGGAAAGACTGATGTTGATGCTGAAATTCCAATACTTTGGCCACCTGATGCGAAGAGCTGACTCATTTGAAAAGACCCTGATGCTGGGAAACATTGAGGGCAGAAGAAGAAGGGGACGACAGAGGATGAGATGGTTGGATGGCATCACCGACTAGATGGATATGGGTTTGTGTGAACTCTGGGAGTTGGTGATGGACAGGGAGGCCTGGCGTGCTGCGGTTCATGGGATTGCAAAGAGTCGGACACGATAGAGCAACTGAACTGAACTGAACTTTATGAGAAAGTTGACTATTAATATGGATCAGTAAGCCAGCTCCCATACGTAAAAAACAATATCAATGAAAGTTATCAGTGCCTTTTTTAACCCTTTTGTGAACTTTCCATTAGTATTGTTGTAGGACATTTGGGAGATGGCTTACTGATCCATCTTGAAAGAGAAGTTTTTTCCTTCTTTTGCCGTCCTATGTGTGTTTGTGTTTCCTAGTATTTCCTTCTTGGATTTCCTCTCTTGCTACTCTTTGTTCGTCTCTTGGACAGGCTCAACCACTCTCTTGGATTTTGCTAACCACTGATGAAACTTACTCCATAGCTCCAACCCTGATTTTCTTGTGTGTGTATCCACCTACTTACAGAATACCTATCTCCACATTTCTATAGCCCTGCCCAATTTATTCAACATACCTAGCTAACAATATGACCATCACCCCTGTATTCCTCTCTATGACTGACCGCAGTCATGAAAACCAGCCTCCAAGCCTATCATCCAGGAAATGTCCTAAGCTTCTCTCCTTCACAATTCATTCATTAAGGTCTATAAATTCCGCTGATTAAATAGGCCTTGCTATTCTCCCTCCTTTTCATTTTCCCATTGTTATTACCTTTGCTCAGAACCTTGCCTATAATACTGCATGCGTGCATGCATGCTAAGTCTCTTCAGTCGTGTCCAACTCTTTGTGATCCTATGGACTGTAGCCTATCAGGATCCTCTGTCCATGGGATTCTCCAGGCAAGAATACTGGAATAGGTCGCCATGCCCTCCTTCAGGGGACGTTCCCAACCTAGTAATCGAGCCTGCATCTCCTGTGTCTCCTGCATTGGCAGGCAGGTTCTTTACCACTAGTGCCACTAACCCATTTATTGACTTCTCTGATTTGTACCACCTCAAATCCTTGCCCACGTGTGTCCCTGCCTCTCCACGTTCCTCTTCCACTCATCCCTACCTCATTCCCTTTGTCCCAGTTGCACTAAACTATTAGCAGTAACTCGGACAAATGATGTGGTACACCACATGACATTCCATGTCACAGTATGTGCTGGCTAAGGGGTTGTCAGGAAGCATTTAACAGGAGGCTTCCTGTGTGCTGGTTTGGATCTGTCAGGAATTCTCTGCTCCTCATTAATTCCTGAATATTCAGGAATCAAGAGGAGAGGCAAGCCTCACCCGGGACTGAGGAATCCAGGCATTTCCTTCATTAGTTTTTCTATACAGTGATAAGTATCCTCTTCCTCCTTGTGAGCCTTACGGTAAAAGTGATTGTTTACAAATCTCTCTCTTTAATGTGGATTGCCTATGTTTTGTTAGTATGGAATTTTAATCTTTATCTTTGCTAAGAATAACAACTTTGTAAAACAGTATATATATATACACACCATGTTAACTAAAACACCTTTGCTCCATCAGAGCTCTATCTATCTTTCTTTCTCTCGCTTTCTCCTTCTTTCCCTCTCTCTCTCTCTCTCCCTCTCTTTTTCAGGCTGATCCCCTGGAGTGCAGAGGCTCTCTGAGTTCACTTTCCTGCCCGGGCTTCTAAGACCCTCTCAAGAAGGTGCCCTGCGCCTTCACCCCATAGAGAGGGTGCCTGAGGCCTTCGTGAATAGAGCAAGCCCCATGCAGGGGCTTTATTGGCTTTCTGTGTAAACCAAGGAATATCAGCCTCTTTCTATCTCCTTTACTTTCATATTGGTCGACTCCAGACCACCAGGTTCTGGTCCATTAAAGGACCGCAACAAAGCATAAGATTATAAATCATAAAATTTGGATCAGTTCAGTTCAGTCGCTCAGTCATGTCCAAATCTTTGGCTCCTCTGTCCATATGATTCTCCAGGCAAGAATACTAGAGTGGAATACTAGAGAAGAATACTTCTCTAGGGGATCTTTCCAACCCAGGGATCAAACCCAGGTCTCCTGCATTGCTGGCAGATTCTTTATCATCTCAGCCACCAGGGAAGTCCTTAATCCAAAAATACTGGTGTCCTTATAAGGAGAGGAGAAGAGGCACAGAGACAGAGATACTCAGGGAGAATGCCAGCGACCACAGAGGTTCAGGTTGGAGAGATGCATCTACAAGCCAAAGAATGCCAACGGTTGCCAGCCACCACTGGAAGCTGTGAAGAGGCAGAGAAGAATTCTGCCCAGAACCTCAGGGCACAGAGCCCAAGAAGACACCTTGATTTCAGACTTCTGGCCTCCAGAGCTCTAAGAGAATACAGTATGCTTAAATCGCTGATAATATCTTTATTGTATTAATTAGTTGGATTTTTATACCAGTTAAAATAATTCATACTAAATAGTAAATAACTAATAAATGCATAAAATAATAATAGTTAACTCTGAGTTATGGTACTTTGTGTAACTTGTTTAATGCAGCCCTAGGGACCAGATATACTTGCTATGAATACTTCTCTCATGGCCACCTGATGTGGCTTTGCTGAACGCAGAGTTGAAAGGGCTGTACACAACCAGTTCTCATGAGCTAGTATAAGCTGTACCATTGAACTGCTGACTTTGGGCTCATCTAAGACAAACTTTATTTTCTTGGGCTGCAGAATCGCCTCAGATGGTGACTGCAGCCAAGAAATTAAAAGACACTTGTTCCTTGGGAGAAAAGCTGTGACAAACCTAGACAGCTTATGAAAAAGCAGAGAAATTATTCTGTCAATAAAGGTCCATCTAGTCAAAGCTATGGTTTTTCCTGTAGTCATGTACGGATGTGAGATTTGGACCATAAAGAAGGTTGAACACCGAAGAATTGATGCTTTTGAACTGTAGTGTTGGAGAAGACTCTTGAGAGTCCCTTAGATTGCAAGGAGATCCAGCCAGTCCATCCTAAAAGAGATCAGTCCTGGGTGTTCATTGGAAAGACTGATGTTGGAGCTGAAACTCCAATACTTAGGCCACATAATGCGAAGAGCTGACTTATTTGAAAAGACCCTGATGCTGGGAAAGATTGAGAGCACGAGGAGAAGGGGACGACAGAGGATGAGATGGTTGTATGACATCACTGACTCGATGCATATGGGTTTGGGTGAACTCTGGGAGTTGGTGATGGACAGGGAGGCCCAGCGTGCTGCGGTTCATGGGATTGCAAAGAGTCAGACACGACTGAGCGACTGAACAAGAGCAACAATAGCCATAAGAAAGTTCAGAGTGTGTTCAGGGAAGAATCTGACATGGGTTCAAGCAGGAACTTTCAGTATAGAAGTATCATCTGTGGACATTGTCTTGTGTTGTGTGCACTTTATCTTTTAAAATCTCCATGTTGAGTTCAAGATGTTCATTAACCTATTTCACTTCCAGGCAAGCAAGTAAGGACGTGAATGTGAAAGTACCTGAGAGTATTCAAATCTCAATGACGACGTGAGAAAATATATGTCAAGTTACTCAGTTGAATCTAATTCCTGTGTTCTTTTTTGGGGGGGAGGTTGGAGGGGTATGGGGGTGCATAATTAGTTTTCTTTCATTTGTTATTCTGACTGTTTTGGTTAAGAGAGGTTTTAAAGTGCTTAGCACTAATAGATCCTGGATCAAGAGACCAACACACCTACAGGAGTGTCAGAAATTTGTCACAAAAACGTACTCATCAACTTCTCAGTGAATTTGATAGATAAGAAGATGACATTTGCTCAGTGACAGCATGTGTGACGGAACTGAATGACTGAGAAGAAGATGAAAACTACTTTACAGTAATTTCTGACATTGCCATCAACATTAAAAATGCTGAGATTTACAGAAACTCCTTCCAAGGTCAAGGTCCAGAGGAGGAGCTGTGTGAGCCTGAACAGAAGAACCAATGGTTAGCACTCAAGATGCAAAACAAGAGCAACTTTGACTTCACAAAGGACCACATTCCTGGATGCCATTTCCTTCTGTGGATTCCTGATTGCAGCAAGGTGATAAGCAAATACCAGAGAATCCTTCCACTTCGTGTGTGACTGAGCCCCTCCTTGTAGAACATATTAGATGTATTTTGATTTTTTTTTTTTAAGAAAATACCCATCTCCAACTAGCACAGGTTCCTGGGAAAGAAAAAGAGGAAGAGAGAAGGAAGAATAGGCAGGAAGGAGGGGAGAGAAAGGAAGAAAGGAAGGAACAGAGGAAGGAAGAAAAAAAAAAAGATGGCTTGGCTTATGCAAAGAGATTTCTCCAGAGAGCTTCAAACAGGAATGACCAAAGAAAGCAACTTTCTGGCATGACAGAGCCCATTGGTGGTTGTTGGAAAGAATCTAAATTTGAAATCTATGTCCATTGAGTCTTAGATATCCTCCTTTACTCATTGTATTTCAAATAACTTTCAAAATAAAATCTTTTAGCAAAAGAAAAAAAGATCTCACTACCACCTTGCCACATTTGTTGTTCATGTCTGACTGTTTGCAACCCCATGGACAGCAGCATGCCAGGTTCCCCTGTCCCTCTCTATCTCCTGGAGTTTGCCCAGGTTCGAGCATATCTATATAGCCTTGCCATATACAGAATCATGCAAACCTTTATAATCAGGTGTTTTTACTGAACAGTCTGACAAGCGAACTAGAAGCCTGAGTATTTAGGACTCAGGCTTTAACCATGTTGTACTTCAGTTTTCTCCTTTATAAAATGATAGAGTTGTACTAGTACATAGAGTTGTACTATGTAAGTAATTCTCAATTATCTTATATTTCTCAATTATCTTATATTTCAAGATAATTCTCAATTATCTTATATTTCAAGTTCACTAATCATTCTATTCCAGAGATTTCTTCCCACCCTATCCTGTTACTTGGTGCCCCCAGGCCAAAAAAAATACCTAAACACTTCTCTTTATCAACTAGTGAGGTCTAAACAGCTTAGTAGTATTTTGTGTGGTATCCAACAGATGTCTCTGACCCTCAGAAACTTAAAATAACCCACGGTGCCTCTGTAGGTTTGCTTGTCACCCCAAAGTACTTCAGTACACAATTTAAGAATCATAGTTCTAATCAAAAAAACTTAGTTCTACTCTGATAGAAAAAGTCTTTTTTTTTTTAGAGAAAAAAATGTTTGGATGATAGTTACTTACACAAGTTTTATACACATGACCATTACAGTGGCAATTACTGAAGGTATATTTTAATGTCAACGTTTTAAAACACAGATAATTTTGTTAGTAAGATGAAACATAAAATTGCTGCTGGGAATATAGTTTACGGTATCGTCATAAAGCACAAAATAAGTTTTGGTAATGCTATTAGAATTATAGATCTAATATGTAAAAATTATTTCATTAGAAATGAAATGCTTAGGCCTTCTCTGGTGGTCCAGCAGCTAAGAGTCTGTGCTCCTATTACAGGGGGCCTGGGTTCGGTCCCTGGTCAGGGTCTTAGTCCCGCATGCCATAGCTAACACTCAGTGCAGCCAAATAAATAAATATGTCTTTTCAAAAGAAATTAATGATAGTAATACTATTGACAATTACTTTTACAGCTATCATTATAAATTCAAAGGTTAAAAAAAAGAATCCATAAGGAAACATATAACAATTATTGAACCTTATTGTTGAGAAACTTGTGGCTGCATTTTTTTGAGTAGCATCTCAGTTCTCGGGATAAAGTTTTAAACAGCAACTGGAAGAACAGCTTTATGTTTAAAAATGTTTTATTTTTAGAGTTGTCATGGTGTAAAAGTTATTCTTCCATATCGAAGCTGCTGGAAAGAACCCAAGTTTTGTGAAAGTTTTTCATTAAGTGTTTCATGTTGTCCCTGCTTTAATCCCAAACAAGTGCACACTCTTCTTAAGCTGTTGAATATTGGTTCAGCTGATAAATTAAGAAAATCCCCCTTCTTTGAACTCCTAAGCCACAGAACATGTGTTATATTGCTAATAAGAAGGATTAGACAGATATGGGCCACCCAAAGTTTCTCCTATTCCTGGATCATCTGCAATGAGAAAATAGCAATTTAATTGTGTTTCTTGCTTATCCAGGTCAACAGCACCAATATGAAGATACCCAACTGCACAGAGATAAAACCTAGAGCAGCAGGAGACAGTACCCGAAAACACAGGGTCTGAGGAAGCTGGGGAGGGGCAGAGCCATGGGAGGAGGAAATGGCAACCCACTCCAGCATTCTTGCCTGGAGAATCCCAGGGACAGAGGAGCCTGGTGGGCTGCTGTCTATGGGGTCTCACAGAGTCGGACACGACTGAAGCGACTTAGCAGCAGCAGCAGAACTATAGTTAATAGCTGTCAGGTGTGGTTTGCAGGATGTAGGATGTGACTGGTAGCTAGAGGAAGAGAATTAGAAGAAATGATGCTCATCCAAGGTTATTTTGATTAACTAGCCAGAAGGCCACCAATGGATACTCCCAGTAAAATGATCGAAGGAGAAATAGCATACTTTGCACATAGATTTGGGAATTGAGGGAGAATTAATTTTACCTTTATTTTTTAGGTTTGATTAACTTTTAATTAATTAAAAAACACTTTAATTTTAGAAAAGCTTTTAGTTTTTTATTGTGGGTATATATATATATCTACACACACACATATATATATAACTAAATATACCATTTTAAACATTCTGAACCATATAAGTGAATTTTTGCTTTCAGTTTTTTATTGTGGATATATATAACTAAATATACCATTTTAAACATTCTGAAGCATATAAGTGATTTTTTGCCAAAGTCACACTGTTAAAAGCAAATTAGGCAGTTTGATATATTTTTGGAAGAACATGGGGAATGAACATATCAACAGAGAAAGAAATTGTGGAAATTAGGTCTCCTGACTTCCAGATCAGATTCAGCTAAAAATACTGTTACTCTTATACAAGCCTTTTCTTCACATCACAGGTTTGATACAGCTGGAGTTGCATACCCTAATTGCTGTACCATGCTATATGCAGGTGTATGACTGACTCATCTTTGAAAATCTTATTTACTTTTTGAAGTCAATTGGTTTCCTTGAAACATTGTATTGCTGCCTAATAGTCAATAGTTAATAGTCAATAGTTCAGCTTTTTTTTTTTTTTTTTTTTTT
>SJYQ01094252.1:0-54995 GCA_006410935.1 Redunca redunca | reverse complement strand
TTTTTTTTTTTTTTTTGCTTTAAGATATAGCAGAGAAAATGACATTAGCATTTTAAGGTGGGTTTTATTTCTCCATATGTAAATATATATATATCATTCGATCAAAAAATGTATTAGTATTCAGGTGAAGATTATAGAGATCTTTTGGAACATCTGCTTTATGTTGATTAGTTTTAAAATCAGATGCAGCAACTCCATTGCAATTCAACTTGTTTCTATTTTATTATACTAGGTTAACTTTTTAATATTTTATTTTAAAATTGTGTTTATTTGTTTTGTGGTTGCACTGGGTCTTTATTGCTGTTCGCACGGTTTCTCTGGTTGCGTCGGGCAGGGGCTGCTGTTCGTTGCAGTACGCAGATTTCCCATTGCCTTGGCCTCTCCAGTTGCGGTGCACAGGCGCTGCGGCTTCAGTAACTGCGGTGTGTGGTGAGCTTCAGTCGTTCCTGCTCACAGGCTTAGTTGCTCTGCCGCATGTGGAATCTTCCTAGCCCAGGGATCAAATTTGCGTCCCCTGTATTGGCAGGTAGATTCCTATCTACTGCGCCACCAGGAAAGTCCCATACTAGGTTAATCTTGAAGACCCCTAATAGCTTTCATTCAGTTTACACCAGAATGTCACACATCTGTAGACTGAGTAGCATAGTGTCCCCTGTTCAAATAAACGCAAGCTCTTGCAGTGTAACGACACCTCCAAATGCTAAAAGTGGACCGTGGGCATTAAGTGGTGGTAGAGAGACTATTACTCCTATTTATTATTTTAGGGCAGAATAATCCCAGTTTCACTGATTACAAAGTAAAATGGAGACTGGTGGAGAGGAACTTGGGGATCACACAGACTGGCTTATAATTTCCACCCTTACACAAAGAAACTGCATGACATTGTGTGGACTGTAAACTCCCCCAGAGTTTGAATTTTCTCACCTGCAAAAGAGAGGTTGACATCTGCACACTATGATTGATGTGGGATAAAAGAGAATTAACACAAACGTCATGGGCAGTACCTGGTCCTTAGAGCATGTGACATTCAACAAGGGTTAGTCCCCTTCCCAGCTTTTCTCTGCTTGCACTACAAATCTGAAAATACACAGCTATAAAAAGTTGTCTTGAAAGAGACTGAACTGGAAACTTTTGTTTGGATGGAATAACGGGATTGCAAGGGTGTCAGTTTTGCAGCATAAGGATTTGTTGGCAGACATTTGGAGCTTTATGCCTGCAAGGTGTTTGTAGAGCTCTTATAGTTTTAAGAGAATAGTTTGTTACTGTCAGTGAGGTTAAGCCTCTTTTCAACTGTTCAGAAGCCTTTTCCTTTCCTGCAAAGGATTCTGGGGAACCTTACTTGAGACCTAAATCAGACTGGCCAGGTTCCAGACATTTTGATAACCGCTATGCCAGAGGGACAAGCCCTGTGGGGAGTTTGGGCCCCAGGGTCAGAACCACAGGTCCGAGTTCCCCACCCCCACACCCCGCCTAGCAGTCCCACTTTTGTATGTGTTCTCGTGCACCTGTGCAAGGATGTTTATCACAGACCCATGGAAGCATTCCTTGCGATTGTAAATGGGTGGAAGCAACCTAAATAATAGCAACAGTGCGTGCATGCAGGCTAAGTTGCTCAGTCCAACTCTTTGTGACCCCATGGATTGTAGCCTGGAAAGCTCTACGTGTTGATAGGATTCTCCAGGCAAGAAACTGGAGTGGGTTGCCATGCCCTCCTCCAGGGGATCTTCCCGACCTAGAGATTAAACCCTCGTGTCTTACATCTCCTGTATTTGCAGGTGGGTTCTTTACCACAAGCGCCACCTGGGAAGCCATGCTAGCAATAGTAATATTAATTAAATGTTGGCACATCCCTAGTACAAAAAAAGAGAGAGAGAGAACAGTCTGGATGCCATCTTCTTCCTCTAGCACAGAACTTCCTTCCCTTTTGTGAGATCTGTGGACAGTACTTTGCACAGCTCTAAAATAATGCCATTCTTTTCCAATTGTCTGGACTCGTCTAACAGTTACAAAACAGTATTTCACCAGCAGAGGCTACTACAGTTTATATAAAGGTTACAAACTGAAACTTCCTCTTAAATTATGCAATGGTATTTTTTTTGTGTGGTGAGGGAAGGGAGGAAATATTTCAGTTTAAATTTTTATAAAATAAATGGAAGATGATGGATACTTGTTGCACATGTCTATCGAACTGTATTATATTTATATGCATATATGGGTCCTATTTTAGAGTGTAATTTACTTGAGAGCTGAGACTGTGCCATAAGTTTCCTGTACCCTTTGTGCCTTGCTAAGTAGAGTACACAGTATGTGCTCAACAAGCACTTTTTTAAAATGCACAAAGAATAAATCTTGGTAGACAGAAAAATATATAAGTATAATCTAATGACATGGCCAGGCCCACAAAATTCAATTTCTGGTCAAAATCTTCCCCATCTTTCAAGGCCCAGCCCAGGAGCAAAGGAACTTCTTCCTAGACACTCCGCTAAACCTTTCCACAACTCCAAGAGGTCATTTTCCTCACGTTTGTATACTCATAGTATTTTATATCTCTTATTTTTTAACATCTGCAATCTTCTGCCTCATGTTATAATCTATTTGATGACATAGGTATAAATAATTACTAACTCCTACCTGTCCATTATTGCATCATCCTCAAATTTCTCAGAGTCCTCATCAAATGTGTGTCGAAGTCACCCCTTATTCAACAGTTAACGTCTGTAATGCTAAAGTTAAAAAAAAAATTTTTTTTTAAGTAGCTTCAAAACCTTTTTGGAACTAGGTATGTTCATCACAACATGAAAATAGGAAAATACTGAAAGCTTCATATAATAGAAGAATACTACCTGGATTTGCATCTGGGCTCCAGCATTTATTTGCTGCTGGGTCTTGGTCAAGTGCCTTAGCCTCTCTGTGCCTCAGTTCCTTCATCTGTAAAATGGGGAGGATAATAGTACCTAACACAGTTGGAGACAGTATAGGCAGAGGTCTCTGAAGAGACCTGGTCACATAGTGAGCACTCAGTCACTGTTTGATCATCACCATCATCATCGACTCAGAGAAAGAGTCCTACTTTATATGCAGCTTCTCAAAAGAATACCAGGCTTTGGCAACATGAAAGGAAATGACACTGATGTGATTGGTTAAAAAATTCTATTGTGGTAAGAACACGTAATGGGAGATGTACCCTCTTCACAGATTTTTAGGTTCACAGAAGAGTATTGTCATCTGCAGCATAATATTGTACAGCAGATTTCTAGAACTTGCATCATCGTGTGTAACTGAAAATATGCCTGTCAATTAGCCGTTCCCTGGCAACATTCTCAGGAATCTTTGCTTCTATGAGTCTGACTGTTCAACATATCTCGTATAAGTAAATCATGCGGTATTTGCCCTTTTGTAACTAGCTTATTTCACTTAGCATAATGTCTTCAAGGTTCTTCCATGTTGTCACATATTACTGTGGGATTTCCTTCTTTTTAAAGGCAGAATACGGTAAGAGTCCGTCATATGGATATTTTCCTTTATGCATCCATCTGTTGATAGGTATGATAGGCATTGAGGTTGTTTCTGCATCTTGGCCATTGGGAAGAGTACTGCAAGGAACATAGGAGTGTCAGTGTCTTCTCAAGATCCTGTTTTCAGTGTTTTCGATACATACTCAGAAGTGGGAATGCTGACTCACATGGTGGTTCTATTTTTAATTTTTTGAGGAACTTCCATACTGTTTTCGGTAATGGCTGCACATTTTGCATTCCCTCCAACTTTGTACAAGGGTTCCAACTTCTCCACATCTTCACCAACATTTGCTGTCTTTTCTATTTTGAATTGTAGCCATCTGAAGAAGTGTGAGGCAGTATCTCATTGGGGTTTTGATGATCAGTGTTGTTAAACAGCTTTTCCTATACCTGTGGGTTACATGTATCTCCTTTTTGGCGAAGTGTCTTTTCTGCTCTTTGTCCATTTTTAAACCAGATTATTTGTTTGTTTATTTGTTTTTGCTCCTGAGTTATATGCATTCCTTACCTGTTTTGGAAATTAATCGCTTCTCTGATATACGGATTGCAACTATTTTTCCCACTTCGTAGGTTGCCTTTTCACTCGGTTTTTATTTTCTGTGCTTGGCAGAACCTTTTAGTTTGATGTAGCCCATTTATTTCTTTTTGCTTTTCGCTTTTGTTGTCTAGGCTTCTGGAGTGATATCCAAGAAATCACTTCCAAGACCAACGTCCTGAAGATGTCCCCTATGTTTTCTTCCAGGAGTTTTACAGTTTCAGGTCTTACATTTAACTAATCCACTTTGAGTTGGTTTTTGAATGTGGTGTAACATATGGGTCTAGTTTCTGATGTGAACTTTTTAACTTTAATTTTATTTATTTATTTATGGCTGCACAGGGTCTTTGTTGCTGCATGCTGGCTTTTCTCCAGTTGTAGCGAGTAAGGGCTGCTCTCTAGTGGCAGTGCAAGGGCTCCTCATTGCGACGGCTTCTCTTGTTGTGGAGCACAGGGTCCAGGCACGCGGGCTCGGAAGTTGTGGCTCACCAGCTTGGTAGCCCCACAGTATGTGGGATCTTTCCAGAGCAGGGACTGAACCTGTGTCCCCTGCATCGGCAAGTGGATTCTTAACCACTGGACCACCAGGGAAGTCCTATTTCTGTTTCATTATATCATACTCATTTCAGTTCAGTCACTCGGTCATGTCCGACTCTTTGCAACCCCATGGACTGCAGCACGCCAGGCCTCCCTGTCCATCACCAACTCCCGGAGCTTACTCAAACTCATGTCCATTGAGTCAGTGATGCCATCCAACCATCTCATCCTCTGTCATTCCCTTCTCCTCCCGCCTTCAATCTTTCCCAGCATCAGGGGTTTTCAAATGAGTCAATTCTTCCCATCAGGTGGCCAAAGTTTTGGAGTTTCAGGTTCAGCATCAGTCCTTCCAATGAATATTCAGGGCTGATCTCCTTTAGGATGGACTGCTTGGATCTCCTTGCAGTTCAAGAGACTCTCAAGAGTCTTCTTCACCACCACAGTTCAAAAGCATCAATTCTTTGGCGCTCAGCTTTCTTTATAGTCCAACTCTCACATCCATACATGACTACTGGAAAAAGCAAAGCTTTGACTAGATGGACCTTTGTTGGCAAAGTATTGTCTCTGCTTTTTAATATGCTGTCTAGGTTGGTCATAACTTTTCTTCCAAGGAGCAAGTGTCTTAATTTCATGGCTGCACTCACCATCTGCAGTGATTTTGGAGCCAGAAAAAAAATAAAGTCTGTCACTGTTTCCCCATCTATTTGCCATGAAGTGATGGGACCGGATGCCATGATCTTCGTTTTCCAAATGTTGAGTGTTAAGCGAGACTTTTCACCCTCCTCTTTCACTTTCATCAAGAGGCTGTTTAGTTCTTCTTCACTTTCTGCCATAAAGGTGGTGTCATCTGCATAACTGCATATATCATACTAGGTTAATCTTAAAGATCTCTAATAACTTTCATTCAATTTAGACCAAAATATCACAAATCTCTAGACTGAGTAGTGTAATGCCCCAGTTCAGATAAGAGCTTTCTAGTTACGGTGCGAGGGCTTCTCACTGCAGTGGCTTCCCTTGTTGCAGCGCACATGCTCTAGAGCTCGGGCCCAGTAGTTGTGGGGCAGGGGCTTAGTTACCCCATGGCATGTGGAATCTTCCTGGAGCAGGGCTGGAACCCGTGTCCCCTACATTGGCAGGTGGATTCTTAACCATGGACCACCAGGGAACTCCTGAAATTTTACACTGATAAATTGGCTGTTTATTTCGCCATTCAGTTTCTGTGGTCCCCTCTTCAAACTCACAGTCCATCTCTTTTCTTCTTCTAAAATGTTTTCTCTTGTAAGTTTCATCTTTGCCTGGGACAGGGCCTGTTTCTCTTTGCTTAGCTTCCCACATCCCTAGCTGACCCAGATACGCATCACTCCTGGTGCTTCCCTGCCCCGCCTGCAGCCAGCACTGAGTCAACAGCACAGTCTCTCCTGTGTATTCTGAGATCCAACCCTCAGGTGATAATCCTCCTGTGTTTAGTCATTCACATCCTTTGGTTCACAGAGATGTTCAGTCTAGTGCCTTCAAATTGCTGACCTAAATAATATCCCCAGATTTTAAAAATAATATAAAGTTTATTTTAGAAACAACCATGAGTCATTACAGAAGCTAATGAACTCGGGAATTCTATATAAAGTCATCCAAGCATATAAAGCCTAATTTTTTTCAAGGTTCCCATTTCTTAGTTCAGTTCAGTTCAGTTCAGTCACTCAGTCGTGTCCGACTCTTTGTGACCCCATGAATCGCAGCATGCCAGGCCTCCCTGTCCATCACCAACTCCTGGGGTTCACTCAAACTCACGTCCGTCGAGTCAGTGATGCCATCCAGCCATCTCATCCTCGGTCGTCCCCTTCTCCTCCTGCCCGCAATCCCTCCCCACATCAGAGTCTTTTGCAATGAGTCAACTCTTCACATGAGGTGGCCAAAGTATTGGAGTTTCAGCTTTAGCATCATTCCTTCCAAAGAACACCCAGGACTGATCTCCTTTAGAATGGACTGGTTGGATCTCCTTGTAGTCCAAGGGACTCTCAAGAATCTTCTCCAACACCACAGTTCAAAACCATCAATTCTTCGGCACTCAGCTTTCTTCACAGTCCAACTTTCATATCCATACATGACCAATGGAAAAACCATATCCTTGATTAGACGGACCTTTGTTGGCAAAGTAAGGTCTGCTTTTGAATATGCTATCTAGGTTGGTCATAACCTTCCTTCCAAGAAGTAAGTGTCTTTTAATTTCATGGCTGCAGTCACCATCTGCAGTGATTTTGGAGCCCAAAAAAATAAAGTCTGACACTGTTTCCACTGTTTCCCCATCTATTTGCCATGAAGTGATGGGACCAGATGCCATGATCTCAGTTTTCTGAATGTTGAGCTTTAAGCCAACTTTTTCACTCTCCTCTTTCACTTTCATCTTAGTTCACGGCCACAAAAAATTGGAATGTGATGGAGACTGACTCTCACGTTTGCCATATGTCTAAATAATTGTGAGTTATAAAGCAAGCCAAAAACCTGTTAAATAAAACATGCTCTATTCTCCTACCTTGACAGACACCCCATAGGAATGACCTCTAGAGATGGAGGTTGAATTTCAAATTCTCAGACTCCTTGGTGTTCTGTATGTGGTAGCCGAGGGAAAGCTGACCCCCCAGCCCTGGGCTACGCCCCTCCCCTCTCCCCTCAGCCCTGTTCTCACATGAGGGGGTTTACATCCCTGTGTGGATGCCCTAAGCCCCAGTCAAGTTCCATCCACACATTCTTGCCCATCTTAGAGAGCAGCACCTTGGGTACTGTTTGGGTAAGCAACCTGCCTTTGAAGATCGGAGAGGCCATTCAGACTCACAGCCGTTCAAGGAGGGTCCTCAAGATGCCGCATGTGGTCTAGAAGAGAGGGTGCAAGCTTTGGATGGGAAGGGGTGCAGCTGGGGGATGGCTGGAGGGGCACCTTCTAAAGCACAAGGTCCAGGCAGGGGCCTCCTTGCCAGAGTCAAACAAAGGGTCAACCAATGGGGCCTCATGAGCTGTCAGACCTTTCCTTTCAGTCCCAGCCCCAGGGGACCATTTCATGGAAGCACAGACTTTCCTTGTACGCCAGCATCTTACCTCAAGCTCAAGTTCAAGCCAAACTTCCTACCCCAAGGTCAACTCCAACACACACAAATGCAGCTCAGAAATACCAGGCACTTCACAGCCCAGGAGGAAACCTCAATGAATCCAAGTCAGGAGCAGATGGGCAAACCTCAAGCTGCCCAATTTTTTTTTTTTCCAGGTGGACAGTTCTAAACAGGTTTCCATGAGCTTCTTTTGAGATCCCAGTGCAAACAAGCCCACCGCTCCCAGCAGTAACCTCAGCAGCCCACCCTATTTACGCTTTTCTTCCTCCCCTCCTCACTCTCCTGCCTCCTGGAATCACCACCCAAGTAAACTACCCACACTCCTCAGCCTCTGCCTTGAGGGGTACTTAAAGGAATTGTCAAAGCTATGGTTTTTCCAGTAGTCATGTACAGATATGAGAGCTAGACCATCAAGAAGGCTGAGCGCCAAAGAATTGATGCTTTCAAACTGTGGTGCTGGAGAAGACTCTTGAAAGTCCCTTGGAAAGCAAGGAGATCAAACCAGTCAATCCTAAAGGAAATCAACCCTGAATATTCATTGGAGAGAATAATGCTGAAGCTGAAGCTCCAATACTTTGGCCAACTGATGCAAAGAACTGACTCATTTGAAAAGACCCTGATACTGGGAAAGATTGAAGGCAGGAGGAGAAGGGGATGACAGAGGATGAGATGGTTGGATGGCATCACCAACTCAGTGGACATGAGTTTGGGCCATCTCTAGGAGACAGTGAAGAACAGGGAGGCCTGGCGTGATGCAGTCCATGAGGTCACAAAGAGTCAAACACAACTTAGCGACTGAACAACAACAGCAAAGGAATAAAGAGACAAAGCCAGGAAACAAAAGGACCAGCTCCTTCTAAGTAGACCAGACGCCAAAAGCTGTGACTAATTTTGACATCGGAGATGACAATGAACACGACAAAGTGCAAATAGCCCTTTTCATAGCTGACCATCAAGCTGAGGATGGTGGACTCCAAATTTTCCTGGACAACTCTGTTTCAGATTTTTGATATGAGATTTATAAACACATTCCTCTTGTCAGACCGTTTGTCCAGATTTAAGCTTCAGAGAATACTGCCCCAGACCATTCACAGCAATGGCCAGGCGGAGGTCTGCTTTCTGTCACCTGGGCACCTTGCCCGATTCTCAGGCTTGGCCTCCTATGGGACACATAATAGCCAGATCCCGGGTACCCCTGGGATAAGGCTGTTTGACAAGGCCAATCAACTCCTCTTCTTACACAGCCTGGCCCTGTTAGGGGTGCCCCGCTGCAGAAAGAGCCCTGTGGCTGGGTGACTACCAGCCTCTGTAGTTGTTGTTTAGCTGCTAAGTTGCGTCTAATTCTTTGCAGCCCCACGGACTGCAGCCCACCAGGCTCCTCGCCTTTAGAACCACCTCTCCCTAGCACCAGCTCTTACTAGCAGCTCTGGATGGAGAACCCTGTGCCCAGACTTCGGGCCCTCTGGGAGACAGCCTGGCTGCCTTCAAAGAACTTAGCTCTTTGAGCTTCCTTTTTGTTGTCTTGTTTTTTCTTTGAGGTTTCTCATGTTTAATTTCTAGGTCATTTTTTGAACTGGATCAGAAAGAGGATGAAAAGGGGAATGGCAAATTAAAAAAAAAAAACAAAAAAAAAACGCAAGAAGGGACTTTCCTGGTGGTCCAGTGGTTAAGATTCTACCTTCTAATGCAGGTGGCCTGGGTTCCATTCCTGGTCAGGGAGCTAGGCTCCAGCAAGCCATGCTGCATGGGCAATAAAAGGAAAAAAATTTTTTAAGAGAAAGCAAATAGGGTCACCATGCAAAGAGAGGCCTAATTAGGGTCCTGGAGTTTTTCTTCCTCACAGCCTGATTCTGCTCTGAGGCTTCAGCCATTCTTGACCTGAAAGTGAACCTGCTCATCTGCTATTTACCCCCACATTTAAAAAACAAAAACGGGGTGGGTGGCAGAGAGATGATCAACTTGGGAAACCGGTCATCTTAGAGCTGGATGGAACCTTAGACTAATCCCTCACATAAAACAGGGGATTCTATCATTGGATTATAGTCTAAGGTAATATGTTGGAGATTTCTGTAGATTTGGAAAAAAAGAATCCTAAAACCTGAAATGGTGGCACACTGCTATTTAATCACGTTTTCTAGGGATTCTCTGGTGACTCAAAAGAATCTGCCTGCCAGTGTAGCAGACATGGGTTTGAATCATGATCTGGGAAGATCCCACATGCCACGGAGCAACTAAGCCCGTGTGCCACAATGATTGAGCCTGTGTTTTAGAACCGGGAAAGGCAACTCATGAGCCCATGAGCTGTAACGACTGAAGCGCGGACCCTCGAGCCCCAGCGCTGCAACAAGAGAAGCCGCTGCCGTGAGAGGCCCATGCACTCCAACTAGAGGAAACGTGCGTGCAGCAAGGAAAGCCCAGCACAGCCGAAAAGAAAGAAATAAATTCACATAAAAATTAATGTTTTCTACAAGCCAGGGCTATTTGGTATTATAGGTGGTGTGGCAGGATCCTGCACGGTGCAAGGGGACAGAGGTGATTTCATTATCTATGCTGCCTCCAAGTGGTGGAGGTAAGAAAGCACACCCAAAATGGGGCACAGGCATTGGTCAACGTACCTGAGAACAGACAATTCCCCATCATTGTAAACAGTGCTACAGTACTCCAGGTTTTATCCTCCTCATCAGAAATTAGAACAACATCCATATAATTACGAGTAACACCTTTTATGTACAAGCCCTGGGGAAAAATAATCACATTTTATCCTCCAACAAAAGGCCACGGAAAGACGTTTTAAATATTCTAAATATTCTAAGTATTATTCAGCAAACATTTATTGAAATGAGCCAGGCACCGTTCTAGGCTCTTGGGATAGATGAATTATACAGAACTCTTGGCTTTAAAGGAACTCACAGTTTTTGCCCGGGAATGAACAATCAGCAAATCACTGCCCAGTGTGATGTGGGCTATAACAGACAGTACAATGATCTTTTTCATATTTTCCTTCTAAGCAACAGCGATTCAACAAAATGTAACTGGAGGAGAACAAGGATTCTCTCTTCCCTCCTAATATTTGGAGCTAACCTTCCACGGCTGCCTCTCCAGGCTCCTCTTCTAAGATGCAGACACCTAAGAAGAACAATGTCCTTGCCAAATCAGTTGCCTCTTGCTTGAGCTTAGCCTGAGGTCATAAGATGCAACTTTCACCAGATAATTTTCCCCGTCTTTCATAAACTTTTAATTGTAGTCTGTGAAAAACTTTGAGGACAAAACAAACAACTGCCCTCACCCCCCAAGAAAAAAACCTACTTGCCTACTAGTCACATTTTTAAAAACACCCATTACCTTTAACTGAATGCAGAGTTCCAAAGAAGAGCAGGGAGAGATAAGAAAGCCTGCTTAGGTGAACAATGAAAAGAAATAGAGGGAAACAATAGAATGGGAAAGATGAGAGATCTCTTCAAGAAAATTAGAGATACCAAGGGAACATTTCATGCAAAGATGGGCCCAATAAAGGACAGAAATGGTATGGACCTAACAGAAGAGGATATTAAGAAGAGGTGGTAAGAACACATGGAATAACTATACAAAAAAGGTTTTAATGACCTGGATAACCACAATTCTGTGATCACTTACCTACAGCCAGACATCCTGGAATGTGAAATCAAGTGGGCCTTAGGAAGCGTTATTATGAATGAACAAAGTTACTGGAGGTGATGGAATTCCAGCTGAGCTATTTCAAATCCTAAAAGATGAAGCTGTGAAAGTGTTGCACTCAATATGCCAGCAAATTTGGAAAACTCAGTAGTGGCCACAGGACTCGAAAAAGTCAGTTTTCATTCCAATCCTAAAGAAGGGTAATGCCAACAAATGTTCAAACTACCACACAACTGCACTCATTTCACATGCTAGCAAGGTAATGCTCAAAATCCGAGCTAGGCTTCAACAGTATGTGAACTGAGAACTTCCAGGTGTATAAGCTGGATTTAGAAAAGGCAAAGGAAGCAGAGATCAAATTGCTAACATCTGTTGTATCATAGACAAAGCAAGAGAATTCCAGAAAAACAACTACTTCTGCTTCATTGATGACTACGCTAAAGCCTTTGATTGTGTGGATCACAACAAACTATGGAAAATTCTTCAAGAAATGGGAATACCAGACCACCTTACCTGCCTCCTGAGAAAGCCGTATGCAGGTCAAGAAGCAACAGTTAGAACCGGACATGGAACAACAGACTGGTTCCAAAGTAGGAAAGGAGTACTTCAAGGCTGTATATTGTCACTCTGCTTATATAATGTATATGCCGAGTACATCATACGAAATGCCAGGCTGGATGAAGCACAAGCTGGAATGAAGATTGCCAGGAGAAATATCAATAACCTCAGATATGCAGATGATACCACCCAAA
Source organism: Redunca redunca (assembly GCA_006410935.1). Taxonomy (NCBI): domain Eukaryota; kingdom Metazoa; phylum Chordata; class Mammalia; order Artiodactyla; family Bovidae; genus Redunca; species Redunca redunca. Next base: position 42,901 of record SJYQ01094252.1, on the reverse strand, counting down.
TGGCAGAAAGTGAAGAACTAAAGAGCTTTTTGATGAAAGTGAAAGAGGAGAGTGAAAAAGTTGGCTTAAAACTCAACATTCAAAACACTAAGTTCATGGCATCCGATCCCATCGCTTCATGGCAAATAGATGGAGAAACAATGGAAACAGTGACAGACTTTATTTTCTTGGGCTCCAAAATCACTGTGGACAGTGACTGAAGCCATGAAATTAAAAGACACTTGCTCCTTGGAAGAAAAGCTATGACAAACCTAGACAGCATATTAAAAAGCAGAGAGATTACTTTGCCAACAAAGGTCTGTCTAGTCTGAGCTATGGCTTTTCCAGTGGTCATGTATGGATGTGAGAGCTGGACCGTAAAGAAGGCTGAATGCTGAAGAATCGATGCCTTGAACTGTGGTGTTGCAGAAGACTCTTGAGAGTCCCTTAGACAGCAAAGAGGTCAAATGATTCAACCCTAAAGGAAATCAACCCTGAATATTCATTGTAAGGACTGATGCTGAAGCTGAAGCTCCAATATTTTGGCCATCTGATGCAAAGAACTGACTCACTGGAAAATACCCTGATGCTGGGAAAGATTAAAGTGGAGAGGAGAAGGGGGTGGCAGAGGATGAGATAGTTGGATGGCATCATCAAGTCAAAGGACATGAGTTTGAGCCAACTCTGGGAGATAGTGAAGGATGGGGAAGCCTGGTGTGCTACAGTCCATGGGGTCACAAAGAGTTGGACAGAACTGAGCAACTGAACAACAACTTTACCTTTATCACATTATTATGTTTCCAATATCAGTGTAGAAGCAACAAATTGTCTCTTTACAGTAATAGTAGATTGACAGCACCAAACATCAGAGATATCAGAGAAGAGATAATTTGCTAAATATAAGGAATGGTGCTAAAGCTGAAAGTCCAGTACTTTGGCCACCTCATGCGAAGAGTTGACTCATTGGAAAAGACTGATGCTGGGAGGGATTGGGGGCAGGAGGAGAAGGGGCTGACAGAGGATGAGATGGCTGGATGGCATCACTGACTCGATGGACGTGAGTTTGAGTGAACTCTGGGAGTTGGTGATGGACAGGGAGGCCTGGTGTGCTGCGATTCATGGGGTCACAAAGAGTCGGACACGACTGAGCGACTGAACTGAACTGAATTGAAATATAAGGTTGCCAGAACAAAACAGTGGAAATGGAAAACTTTTAAAATAGGCCAAATTACAAATTAAACAGTGCTGGTGATCCAGTGCTTCAAACTCCATGCTTCCAACACAGAGGGTGCAGGGTCAATCCCTGGTAGGGAAATTAGGATCCTGCATGCTGCATGGTGTGAGCGAAAAATAAAATAATAATAATTTTTAAAACAAACAAGATTAAAACATTTTTTTAAACATTGAGATAAACCAAAGTAAATAGAAAATAGCTGGAAATATGGTAATGAAGCAAAGAGGAAAACTTAGGAAGCAGTATTAGGCAAAGAAAAGAAAATACAGTGGCCGGAGCTTTGGGTGTCTTTGTCATGCAAAACGGAATATGCAAAAGAGGCAATATGCATTGGTCCAAATGTATTAACAAATTTCAGTAAAAAGCAAATTGAAATGTATTTATCCTTAGTAGATGAAAGGACTAATGCTTCAGATTGGACCAGCTTTGGTTTAAAAAGTGGAAGCACTTTTGAGCCATTTAAGAAGAATCAGGCCAAAAGTTAGGATTCATTTAATATAATTAGCATTTAATAAATAATTTGGGGGGAAATCTAACCTAAACAAGTGATAGCCAGGGAATAATAAACACATTCTAAAGTATCAAAAGCTAACAATGTCTTGGTGTTGGTATTTCTGAGAAAGGACCAAAAAAGACAGTTTACACTCTTAAAGAAGATTGAATGAAGTAGGATCACAGAGTCTACCTCCCTCAATACCTAATGAATAAAGTATCCCAAAAGAAACAGCATAATTTTCATGACATAACCAACATGGAAAAGGATATAATTAATGCCAGGCTATAAACTTCAGAAGGGGATGATGATTGATGCAACAGAAAGAAAACTTTGACAAGGCTCTGCCAGGCATCAAACCGACTCTTACCCACAGAATGAGTCCAGAGCCACTGGACTGAACAGGTGCATGGTCCAGGACCACAAGACCATAAGGACTTCTGAGAATGCTCATTGCTGTCTCAAACTGAAAAATGAAAATTAACAAAAATTTCATTGCTATATTATTAAAATTCCTTCAAATGTTTTATAGGAGAATCATATATAAAGTGAAATATGTGATCATTTTACCATATTTAATATGGTAAAGAACAAGAGTGTCACCAAAATTGAAGACCTGACATAATCGCTAAGAGATCCTGTTAATATTTTCCATATTGAGGAGAAAGGGATTGAGGCAATAGCTTTATATTATCGTGGACTGAAAAAAAAAATTGCTCTAAAGATCAGCATTGAATTCACTTTTATTTCAGATGTTTTTTTTCTGTTAAAGTCAAGCAAAATACAACAACTCAGAAAAGTTGTTTTTTAATCTTGCTGCATAGGCTCAATAAGAGTGGAAATGATAGAAGATAAATGCTTAAGAACAGTGAGTAGAAATTACTCAATCTGAAAAACAGAGAAAATAGATTGAAAAAAAAAATGAACAGAGCTTCAGAGACCTGTGGAAGAACAACAAAAGTTATATACTGCTTGAGTCACTGGAGTTCCAGGAGAGAAGAAAGAATGGGGACCTGAAAAAAACATTTGAAGAAATAGTCACTGAAAGACGGAAACCTATCAATTCACGGAACTGAATGAAGCACAAATCAAAGGAATCCACTCCAAGACAATCTCATAATCAAACATTTGAAAACTGAAAGCAAATAAAAAAATCCCAAAGCAATCAGAGAAAAATGACACATTACTTATAGGGGAACACCACTTCGGATAGCAGCAGATTACTCATCAGAAACCGTGGAGGTTGGCAGGAAATGATACAACCTTTCTCAACGGCTAAAAGAAAGGAAGAGGCTATGTGAATTCTGTGTCCAAAGAAACTATCCTTGGGAAAGAAAAAGAAAGACATCCTCAAATGAAACAAAACTAAGATGACGTGTCACTAGCAGACCGACCCTTAAAGAACGGTGAAAGAGAGTTGTCCAGGTGGGAAACGATAACAGAAGAAGGCTTGGGATTTCAGAAAGAAAACAAACAAAAACAATGGAATGGGTGAAAATAAAGGTAAATATAATAAGCTGTCCTCATGAGTTTCTGAAATCATATTTGACGGAGCAAAAATTATAACATTTTTTGATGCTCAATATATGTAGAAGAAATACTTGAAACAATTATATTTTTAAAGTAGGGGTAAAAAAGACATAAATGGAAGTAAGTTTTCAGTACTTCACTTGTAGTTGAACATGGATATCAATAGATTGTGATGTCATGTTTGTATATTGTAATTCCTAGAGCAACCATAAAGGGACCTATACAAAGGAATATACTCCAAAAAGGACAAATTAAACAAGATAAACCCTAAAAAGAAAATTACCCAATCGCCACAGAAGAAAGCAAGAAAAGAGAAACAGGAAACAAACAAAAAATAAATTATTAAATGGCAGGCTTCAGCTTAAGCATTTTAAGAATTGGCTTAAAAAAAAAAAAAAGAATTGGCTTAAATATAAGATCTATACACACTAATTAAAGGGTAGAGATTAGCAGAATATATTTTTTTTTAAGAAAAGAAAGTGTGATATAACCAGTTGCTGTCTGCAAGAAACTCACTTCAAACCCAACCAAATGGGTAGTTTGAAAGTAGAAAGATAAATATATGTCAACAATAATTATAAAAGCAAGAGTGGTTCTATATTGTTAACAGGAAAAAGAAATAAAAGGGATGAAGGACAATATATAATGATTTTAAAAAATCCACCAAGAAGACAGAGACACTAAACGTGTATGCATGAAACTACAGAGTTTTAAAATTCAACTAAATGTAAAACTTTTCATCAAAATTAGCACTGGTGATAGAGTTTATTCAGAATTATTTTATTATCCACTCTTCCATCATCTATTTTTTGATCTTCCTATTTATCTGTATATGGGCCCAGAAGGTGAATGCTGTGGTGTTTTCCTGTGTTAATGATGGTTAACGCTGTGTTCTTCCAGTGGCTTGGAAAGGGAAAGTACGAATGCTGTGAAGTGTTACTCATAACATTTGAGGGGGTTTGTTTTTTCACTGAGATAACCGCAATGGTGTGGTCACTCACCTTTCGCTGCTCAACTGTCACGCAGCATCTCAGGTGAGAAGGGCCTCTTGCAGGGGGATTTTCCCATAGTTCCTGGTGGTGCATGAGTGGGAGCCCTGCACTTAGAAGCATTTAAGTACTTTGTATACCAGTGTGACGATTAAAGGAACAAACTGTTGCCGTGTGTTTAGTTACTGAAGACAAGGCCACCGTGACAGTGACGAGGTCAAGACACGTTATCTGGGAGAGGGAGGCTTGGTCTTTGAGAGTGGATCCCCTCTACCTCTCTGCCACGACTCATGGACCAAAAAAGTTTAGGTGGAGCAATGCAGCAAGAAACAAACACCCTGGTGTGTGATCACTGTTCTCTGCTGCTGATACTTGTGATGTCCCTAGGCCTGTCTTCCTGTTCACAAACAGATAGACTGAAAAAAAGAAAAATGTCTCCTTGGAGATTTTCCAGAGTCTCCCAGTTGTATCAGGATGAAATTACTTGGCATTCAGGAAGCTTGGAACGTGGGTTTTAGTTTACTCTTTGGCAGATGTAGATTGGAGTCAGGGTCGGTCCGTTGTCCTTGTAGCCTCAGGTCACCCTTGGGAAAACTTCACAGCACCACTACTGATTTTATAGTTGATGGCAGCGGGTGGCTAACCCGTGTCCAGGGAGAGAAGGAGACTTTAATAGCTAGAGTTATCAAATGAACGGCACTGACATCTGCTTACTGTGGGTGGGATAAGAGAGAACTTAGAACTTAACAGCCATATTCACTAACGGGGCTTGATGAAACCCCTTTCAGTGACCTTTAGGCAATGTGCAAACTGATGAATGCAAATGTGAAACCGGTGTTATTTCATGATCCTCCAGATCAGTTGGTAGAGCTCTCCTTCTTGTGAATGAAATATCACACCTTATAATCCAACACAACACCATCCAACTTGTCAGTTCTGCCACCTATGTCTATTCTATGTTCGTGCCCGGAAAGGCCCAAAGTGCTACAGATTAATATGTCATATGGGGAGAGTGCCTGTCTTTTTTAAGCTATAGATTTTATGCTTATAAGAAATAAGGGCAGGGCCAGTTTTAATACAGATTATGGCAAGTTTAATTTTCAAACTGTACTTTTACTATTCCTGTTGGGTAATAGAGGCCTTGTTGGTATTATAGGGCTTTACAAACTGTTTACACCATCCTGTAAAAAACCCACTCACTCTTTTAAAAAAAAAGTTACTTGTGGTCTTGGTTGTGGCACACAGGGTCTTCAGTCTTCCGGCACTGAACAGGGAATGGACCTGGGCCCCCTGCACTGGGAACACAGTCTTAGCCACTGACCCACCAGGAAAAGTCCCCCTGCTCACTCTTAATGGACAAGGTGTTTCAAATGTCGAAATAAAGTATTTTAAAATTTGCTGGCAAATAGTTGTATGTGAGCTGCTTCTCTCCACTCTGAAAAGACACCAGAGTGTATATCTATAAGGACAATACTTAATTTACTAGAGTATATATTTATAAGGATAACATTTTCTTTGAGTGGACTGTGAATAATTACAAATGTCCTTTCAGGAGAAGGATGAACTGTCTTCTCTGTAAGGGTTTTCTCTTACTGTGAGCTTGAAGAATTGGGCCGTTCTGACATTCCTGTAGAGCTCCATTGGCAGAGCTGTGGAGCTTGTTACTCACCTCTCATTATCCACAGAATCCCTTCTTTGTTCCTTTGTGCCAAGCTGTGAGTTAAATTAGTGGGAAACAGGAGTGTTTTTTTGGCAATCCCACATGGCCACCGAGGGATTGCCAAAGATATTTTGGGTACATAGTCACCCTAACAGACTGCTAAGTATTACTGCCCCCCTCCCCTACCCTGAATTTAGGGTTGGCAAAGCAAAGTGGTCATTTTTTAAAATCCAGGTCCAATCTGAGAATGGGGAATAGCAATCACTTGTGTTAGTGACATAGCAATGCAATAGTCAATAGAAGGACCATTTGGACATCTTAGCTCTGTACAAGGGAGGTGCCTTTATGGTTTCATAACCACCATTAGCTATGAATTACCCCAAAGCATAGCCAGTGCCACTGAAAGTATTAACAGATTTGGGGGGCTTTTTTAAAAGAGGAAACTATACTCACTTGAAGAGTTTCTGCTGCGTGGGCGCCCGCTGCTCATGTTGGGGGAGGTTTTTTCTGTAGTGTTGGCTTGAGTGGGCTGGTTATTTCTGTTTTCTGTCTTCCTAGGCTGCCCCTTTCTTTGGAAGCTCTTTTATCTTTTTAAATTTTTTTCGTTTGTACCATTGGCCTTTCTGTGTTGCCAGCTTCTCTGTTATTCAGTCCAGGATGCATGAGACAATAAGAAAACTCACTGCCACGTCACTCTCCGGGTTCTGAGGTCGCTCCCCCATCTTCCTCCTCTCCCCTTTCCTTTTCTATGTTTGCTTTATAATATCCAGGCTTTCTAGCAGGAGGGATATGAGGAGTGCATTGACTCTACCTTAGTCTCTGCGGTATTTTTATACCAATCAAATAAGAATTCCATTGGAATTGAGACACAGAGAATACATTTCGGAGGTCTCTAGGGATGCACAGAGAGAACTTCACCAGAGTTTTCTCCAGTAGAAACCCTGCATCTGGTCATTTGTAAAAAATCAACTTTTGGGAATTTCCTGGTGGTCCAGTGATTAGGGGAGAAGGCAATGGCAGCCCACTCCAGTACTCTTGCCTGGCAAATCCCATGGACGGAGGAGCCTGGTAGGCTGAACTCCATGGGGTCGCTAGGAATCGGACACGACTGAGCTACTTCTCTTTCACTTTTCACTTTCGCGCACTGGAGAAGGAAATGGCAACCCACTCCAGTGTTCTTGCCTGGAGAGTCCCAGGGATAGGGGTGCCTGGTGGGCTGCCGTCTCTGGGGCCGCACAGAGTAGGACACGACTGAAGCGACTTAGTAGCAGCAGCAGCAGTGTTTAGGACTCTGCATTTTCACTGCTGAGGGCCTGGGTTTGATTTCCGGTCAGGGAACTAAGATCCTACAAGCTGCATGGCATGGCCAAAAAAAAAAAAACAAAACTTGTTAGGTTTACTATTCATATAATAATGACTATTTTACATAGACTTATACTCATTTTAAGACTGCACTTTGACACGTTTTGACAAATAATCTACAGCTACGCAGCCATCACCACCATCTAGCTGGCAAATATTCTGTACTTTCTAAAACCTTCTTTCTGCCCCTTTGCAGGTTCTCTGACCTAATCCCTGCCCCAGGGAGGTACAAAGATTTTTCTCACCAAGGGCTTGGTTTCTGCCTGTTCTCATCCTTCTTTAAATGGAATCTTACGGTATACGTTTTCTTGTCTGGTTTCTTGCATTCACAAAGATGCTTCTAAGACTCACCCATATTGTTTGTATTGGGAGTCTTACTTTTTACTGGTGAAGAGTATTCCTCGATCTCTGTATCCGTTCACCTGTTGATGGATATTTGTGTCGTTTCCATTTTAGGCCCTTTGAATAAAGGTGCTGTGAAGACTCACGTACAAGTCTTTGGTGGACTTGTCTTTCTATTTCTCTTGAATAAACACCTAGCAGTAGAATGAGTGGCTCATGTAGTAAGGGTGTATTTAACATTATGGAAGTGCTAAACTGATTTCACAAGTGGCTGCTCGAGTTTGCATTATCAACAGTGGTGCATGAGAATCTGATTACTTCACATCCTTGGGCTCTGGCCCTGGTCCCTGCCACCAGCACTGATGAGGCTCCCTCCAAAGCTAGTGTGATTTCAGCCTTTGGCACGTCTTACTAAAAAAACTAGTCCATGCCCCCACCTTCTCAGCTCTTTATATTCCCGTCACTGGAGCTAGGACAGACTCTGGGGTCTTCTCTTGCACAGACCCGGAACCACTCTTCCCATTTGACTGTGGAGGTCTGGGTTTTTGACTCCAAGAAGTCTTTCTCATACCCAAATCCACATGTTTTGCACAAAGGAGTCCTTCTTTAAGGGAAAATGATTAGTTCCAGGTGTCCTTAAGAAGCTTAGCCTGAAAGAGATGTAAAAATCATTTTGGGCTTCCCCGGGGGCTAAGGGACAAAGGATCTGCCTGCCAATGCGGCAGATACGGTTTCAATCCCTGATCCAGGAAGATCCCACATCCAGTGGAGCAGCTAAGACCTTGAGCCACAACTATGGAGTCTGCGCCCTAGAGCCCGGGAGCTGCAACTGCTGAGCGCGTCTGCCGCAACTACCGAAGCCCGCGTGCCCTGGAGCCTGTGCTTTGCAACAAGAGAAGCCACTGCAATGAGAAGCCCATGCTCCACAACTAGAGAAAGCCTGCACGCAGCAATGAAGACCCAGCACAGCCGAAAATAATCAATGAATAAAATAAAAAAAATCATTTGGAGGTGTTCTAGAGACCAGGAGACCAATCAAGTTTCAGTTATCTGGATAGGAGGTAATGAGCAGAATCAGTTTGTGCTATTTCCATCCTAGTAGACCTTGAAAGAAGGCAATGGCAACCCACTCCAGTCCTCTTGTCTGGAAAATCCCATGGACGGAGGAGCCTGGTAGGCTGCAGTCCATGGGGTCGCACAGAGTCGGACACGACTGAGCGACTTCACTTTCACTTTTCCCTTTCATGCATTGGGGAAGGAAATGGCAACCCACTCCAGTGTTCTTGCCTGGAGAATCCCAGGGACGGCGGAGCCTGGTGGCCTGCTGTCTATGGGGTCGCACAGAGTCGGACACGACTGAAGCGACTTAGCAGCAGCAGCAGACCTTGAAAGATCAGCAAGCTACTTCTTTCAAAATGTAGCTTGTCCCATGGAGCCTATTAATATTAACACAAAATTGTTATTTCATTGCAAATTTGGGGGAAAAAGGTTTATGCAAAAGAAATAGTCTTCCATTAATTCAATTTCAATCAATTTGAAAATAATTTTTATCATCTCTTTGACTCTTGTGATGTCTAAGGTGGTCTCAATTCTCTATAGTGGTAGTCACCAGGACATTAAATTTTATTTGGAAAATGCCTCAACCTACCCTACCCTGGCTGGTAGTTTTTCTATTTTCTGGTGTTCACCTATTCATTAGACCACCTGCAAGAATCTTATTCAATTGGTAGCTCAGATGGTAAAGCACCTGCCCACAATGTGGGAGACCTAGGTTCGATCCCTGAGTTGGGAAGATCCTCTGGGGAAGGAAATGGCAACCCACTCTAGTACTCTTGCCTGGAAAATTCCATGGCTGGAGGAGCCTGGTAGGCTACAGTCCACGGGGTTGAAAAAAGTCAGACACAACTGAGCGAATTCGATTAAACGACTTCACTTCCTTCGACAGCCAAGGCAACCAGTCTGTGGACATTTTGGTCAAGACATCACTGCATAAGGCCCAGAGCAGGGGACCAGGTGAATTTAATTCTGTCTGAGCATTAGCTTCCCCATGTTTAACATCTCATGACCTGAATTCCTGTGAATATACATGACAACCTCAAGATGTCTGCAGAACAGAATGGAAGGTGTCTGAGATGGTACTAGATGCTTCCTCCAGGGCAAAATATTTCCCAAAAGGACAATATTCTTTCTGGGTGTGGTATCTGGGAATTTTTTTTTTTTTTTGCTGTGATTCTGTAGAATACAGCAATTTCACAAGAAGAAAAATCACCTGGTGAACTTCCAAGTGAATCAAAGCTGATTCACAAGGTGTCAACCAAGTGTTACTTACCTCTGGGCTTAGCCTTGGCCCTGACTTGGAGCTGGGTATGGCCAAGCAGGCACAGGAGGTAGAATTCCTGCCCCCTGAGGTCCATGCGCTGTGTGATTCCCACCCTTTGAGTGTGGACGAGACCTCAGAATGTGGTGAGATTTCACTCCTGTCAGACTAGGTCGCGTGGCAGAAGGGAAGGGATCTTGCAGATGCATGAATAACTAGGGCCTCTAACTGGTCGCCTGTGAATTAATCAAAAAGGGAGACAATCCTGGCTGAGCCTCACCTGAGCAAGTGTGAACACCTCGCAAGGGGGCCTGGGCCTTCTTTGGAAGGAGGAGATACTTGAACTGAGATATCTTCCTCCTGGCCTGGAAGGAGACAGCATGTCATGAACTGCCTGTAAAGAGGATCTCGTGGCAGGGACCGCAGGGAGGCTCGTAGTTATCCAAGGGTGGCGTCCAGCTGACATTCAGCCAGAAAACAGATGTAAGGGACTGAGTTCTGCCCATAACTTTTATGAGGCTGGCATAGCCCACTAGCATCTTGATTTCAGCCTGGTTGGCCCCTGCTCTGAGGACGTCGTGCCACTGTGCCTGGACTCCAGACCACAGAAACTGTGTGGGAATAAACACGGGCTGTTTGAAGATGCTGTGGTGCTGTTTTAGCCACCAAGTCACATCCTACTCTTGCGATCCTATGGACTGTAGCCCTCCAGGCTCCTCTGTCCATAGGATTTCCTAGGCAAGAATACTGGAGTGGGTTACCATTTCCTTCTCCAGGGGATTTTCCCTACCCAGAGATCAAACATGCATCTCTCATGTCTCCTGCATCGCCAGGTGAGTTCTTTACCACCAGGGCCACCCAGGAAGTTGGTGTGCAGTAAGATGCTGGCGTGTGGTAAGATGTGAGTGTGCGGTGAATAGTTTCACATCAGTAGAAAATGACTTCAGCAGGTACCAGACACTATTCACATGCCCCCAGCTTTCTTCAAAGCTGCTTTCAGCTTGAAGTCACAGAACTGGCACAGACCTTGCCTATACGCAGTAGGGCAGTGATCCAACCTATTGTGAGCCCTAGGAATCTGAGGCAAGCCATGGAGGGTCCCATAGGAAATAAATGAGCCTTGATGTAAGACAGCACTGATTGCTTATGGAGTCTCAAGCTGTGTTCTTTTTAAAAAAATTATTATTTATTTTGCTGCATCGGGTCTTAGTTGGAGAACTCGGGATCTTTCCTTATAGACTGTCTAGTTGTGGCGCGTGGGCTCAGTAGTGAGAGTGCCTGGGCTTAGTTGCTAGTTCCTTGACCAGGAAGTTAACCCTCTTCCCCTGCATTGTAAGGTGAATTCTCAACCACTGGACCACCGGGGAAGTCCCCTAAATTGTGTGCTTTGTGTGTATCCTCTCTAATCTTCCCAACCACACTGCAAGGATGCTGTGTGGTTATAATTATTTTCTGACTGAGGAAACTGAGGTTCGCAGAGGTGAGCTAAGATGCCCAAGGCCATGTAGTTAATGAGCAGAGATATCAAGGTCCGTGGCTGGATCTTGCTGACCCCAAAGCCAGTGAACTTTCAGTTTCACAATGCTGCTTCCTGTTTCTCACCTCCACTTCGTCTTTTGAGTTCCTAAAAACCACGCTGTCATTCAGCTCCCCAGGTGCCCCACTCTGTGGCACGCTCACGCAGTTACTCCTTGCTTGGAGCCCAGACTCCCCTTGTGGGTTTTCTTGCTCACATCTGTTTGCTGCCGCCCACGTGCAACACCATGGACTGATGCTCTTGACTTCAGTCCCTGAGCTCGAGCAGCTATCTTTGTTCTAAAGTAACAGCAAGAAGAATGCAGCTGGATAGAAACTCAAAAAGGAAAGTTAAAAAAAAGAAAATTAGGGTGTTTTAAATGTGTTGTCAAGAGACTTCGAAAGACCAAGGTACACAATCCCAGGACAGGGATCTGCCCATTTTCAAGCAAATTTGACTCTCCAGCTCTGCAGGGTTAACCCTCTATTCTGAGACGTGTTGACCCTCCTTTAAGTTGGCTTCTTATTTGTTTTTGACTGTGCGTGTGGACTTTTCTCTAGTTGTGGTCGGTGGGGGCTACTGTCTAGCTGCGGTGTGCAGCCTCTCATTTCGGCGGCTTCTCTCGTTGCAGAGCACGGGCTGTAGGGTGCTTGGGTTTCGCGAGCTGCGGCGTGAGGTTTCAGTAGTTGTGGCTCCCGGCTCCAGAGCACAGGCTCAATAGTTGAGACGAGAAGGCTTAGGTGCTCCATGGCCTGTGGGATCTTCCTGGATCAGGGACTGAACCCGTGTCTGCTGCAGTGGCTGGCAGAATCTTTGCCCCTGAGTAAGGTGGCTTCTTCAAGTGATGTGCTGAAGTATAGTTGTGGGTCCTTTTGAAGGCAGGTTCTGGAAAAGTGAGCCTCTAATATATTTATTCAGATTGTTCACAGGGATCTGAGATCTTGTATTCATCTGCTCTTTCCTCCAGCTGACTTCCCCCCAACTCAGCCAATAAGAGATTCTTTCCTATCTTCCACACTTTGGCCAAATCCACATACACATGCTAATTTGGTATCTCGGGAGAAATGGAATGTTTCCTGCCATTATCAGAGGATATCACAGTCATCAGCCATTTCAGCCACCATGGATGGTGAGCCAGTGAGCCCCGAGGAGCTCAGGAAGGAAAGAATACCCGCCATCTAGCAGCCGTCAGACTGCAGACACTCCCTACGGTGAGCCTTGAAGAAACTCAGATGTGAAAACATAGGATACCAGCCCCAGGTGCACATCAGGGGAACGACGTCAGTGAGCCCAGACTCCTGCATCTTTCCATACATAGAAAACCACTAAACTCCTTAACTTGAGATATCTGATTTTCTTTAATTAACAGTAATCTTTTGATGTTTGGACTGCCTGCCTTTTGTTACGAAACTCCTCTGTAACCTGGCTCCCCTCCTTGCCTCCGTGGAACAGTTCTCTAAGGGTCCCTTGAGATGCTGTCTCCCAGACTTGAAGTCTTAAAAATTCCCACTGAATAAAACGTAACTCTGAACTTCTAGGTTGTGAATGTTTAAGTCCACACTCAGAAGGGCAAAGCTATCAGTATCAGGTGCAAGGTGTCTCCTCAACCTGGTTTACGGATGCAGACTCTCTGCTAGACGTCGGTGATGCTTTGGCTTGTGTTTTTAACTTGGTGTCCTTTGGAGAAGTAAGTTGTTGAGGGGACAATAGAAAGAACAAAGACTTGGGAGGCAGTAATGCAAAATTCACATTCAGGCGCTATCAACTGCAGGCGATGTGACCTTAGGCCAGCTGTTTAACATCTTTTCCGTTACGAAATTTCAACCTCGGTTACAAAATTGAGATGATAATACTATTTCATAAGATTCTCATGAGAATTGAGGGAGATGAAGTTTGAAAAGAGCTTGGCATAGAGATTCTGCCTAAGAGTCCGTACTAAGCGCTTGTGGCAAAACCCTCATCCTCATTTCCTTTCACCCTGTCACCACCTCCTACTCCCACACAGTTGATTTAGCTTTTAGACACAGGTCTTTGTGGCCCCAAGGAGACTTGTCACATTAAGTTCTTGTGTTTTGCTGCTTAACAGCTGAAGGCCAGATGTGACACAGAAAGACAACGTAATCTGCCTCTTCCCTCTCTGCCCTTCCCCACCACTGGGCCAGTGTCCTCCAAGCTGGGGAAGTGGGGAAAGAGTTGGGATGATGCACTGCTGAGGGCCTCTGGGAAGGAGCCCTGCTCTCCAGCCATTTGGATTTGGGGTTCTGCAAATTAGGACAGACTGGCGCCTCATTTCCTGGTTGGATCCCTGAAGGAGAAGCCACCCCACCCCCAGCACCCTCCCCATCACGATCGTTGTAGAAAAGGCTTAAGCAGGTAGGCTGGGGGCAGCCTCCCGGATACCCCGATTGCCCCTACAAGGCTCTGAAACAGTGTGATAATCTTCCTCCGTGGTGTGAGATGCAATGGACTTTGACGGGTGATGGGTAGAAGCAGAAAAGTGGTGGTGGTTTAGTCGCTAAATCATGTCGGACTCTTGCAACCCCATGGACTGTAGCCTGCCAGGCTCCTCTGTCTATGGGATTTCCCAAGCAAGAGTACTGGAGTGGGTTGCCATTTCCTCCTCCAGGGGATCTTCACAACCCAGGGGCTGAACCCACATCCCTTGCAGGCGGTCTCCTGCATAACAGGCAGATCTTTTTACTGACTGAGCCAGCTGGGAAGCCCAGCAGTAGAATATGCCCCACTAAGAACATACCTCTATGGCACAGGATGATTTTGAGAAACTACAGACAGAGAAGAAGCTCTGAAAACAAAGGAGAAGTTACTCTTTTGCAAGAGAAATGTACATTTGCCAAGGAAATTTCCACTTGTACTGTTGTCTCCCTCTCTGGACCAAGAAGCAAAGGATAACCCTAGGTCACAAGGGACCTACCTATCCATGGAGGAGATAGCTTGAAATCCGTAGAACAAAGCTTACCCTGTCTACCTCACTCTTCCTGGTAGCAGCCCCCATAACCAGCCTCCCCTTGCTTGTCTAAGAAAGACAAGGTTATTTAAGCCAGTGGTTTAGGTCACAACTGGGGAGTTACTCAGTTTTGCTGGGTGTCTCCCATGTACACGTATATTCATAAACTTCTCTCTTTTTTTTTTTCTCTTCTGAATCTGTCTTTTCTTTACAGGGGTCTCAGCCAAGAACTCAAAAGGGTAGAAGGAAAATTGTTTTTCCTCTGCTTTAAGGACGGGGGTGATTGGAACAGGAGGAGGCAGAATGGTTGCAGAGCAAACGATAAGAGCAGAAACCCCGTGGGAATGCAGATACCCTGATGGGTGCCTGAGAAGGGGAGGGACGGAGAGGGGGCCAGCCCAACGGGGAATGACATGCATCTCAGCAGGACCCGTGGGGCACCAGTGACAAGCGAAGACCAAATGTCCCCAACCCCCTCCTCTGTCCATGACAGGGTGCTTCACGAACTCCCAGGCAGGGAGGGAACCCCAAGTTGGCTGGGTTAACTCTGAATGGGTTGGGTTTGTCCCAAACACTAGCAAGCAGAAAGGAGGTTCAAGTAACCTGACTTATTAACAGAATGATAAACTAATTCATGTATCAGGACCCTTAAAATGGAGGGCACCCCAGTGAGCCCACCCATGTCACAGAGCTAAAGCTCCATCAGCCTGCACTTACCAGAAACACCTGTCCAGGACACCTGGCACGCCACTCACAATCCTCCAGCTCAGCTTTAGCTAGCACACCTTTCCCTGGAAAGCAGGATCTGCAAGTCTTAGAAGGAAATCCCCAACCTCCTACCCAGTCACGCTCTGGTTCCACGTTGCCATTTCTAACTCTGTAAAACTCCCTCTTGTCCAAAATCTCTCAGGAAGAGGGTTTCACAGCTGGCAAGGTGCTGTGCTCCTTGAAAAAGGGACAGCACACTCATTACTAAATCCTCTTCATTTTGTTATCTAATGAGAAAGTTACGAAGGGGAACAGAATATGACACTCCAAAATATGCCACTCCGACATGTGGGTTGTTTTGGCCTGAAGGCAATAAAGACACAGCAGACCTTGAAAGCTCTATGAGTCTCCCTTAACTGCCTAAAAGAATTTAGATAAAGCACTTGTAGCAGGAAGAGTTATTACCAGAGATAACTTTTCTTTAAGACAGTAATTTAGGGTTCTACTAGGGTCAGAGTCCAACCTGTGTTTCTTTTTAAAATTAGTACATTTTAAGTTTTGGCTGTGCTGGGTCTTTGTGACTGCACACGAGCTTTCTCTGGTTGTAGCGAGAGGGGGCTAACTCTCTAGCTGCGGTGCACAGAGGCTTGTCACTGTGGTGACGTCTCTTGTTGCGGGGCATAGGCTTAGCGTGCTTGTGGCACGCGCTCAGTAATTGCGGCCGCAAACTTACTTGCTCCGTGGCATGTGGGATCCTCCTGGACCAGGGATTAAACCTGTGTCCTCTGCACTGGCAAGCGGATTCGTAACCATTAGGCCATCAGGGAAGCCCCAAAGATAGCTTTTATACCAGAAAGAGTTATCTGCAAAGCAAGGCAAACATTTGTTTACCAAACATTTTCTTTCTTCTCGTCTGCCTGTGATTTGTCCTCCTCCCTTTTGAAGCCCCAGACCCCCTACTCCCTTCTCCTTAGCTCAGGATGGTAGATAAGTCTCACTGAGAATAGAAGGGACACAGACTTGAGCACTGTAAGGGATGCTAAGTCAAGAAAGCAGTTCTACTGACATTTCCAATGACAGCAACATGACGGATATGTGGAATAACCTGCCATGGTTCTCTATAGCTTTAATCTGTCAGACAACTTTGTCGTCGTTTTTTTTTTCTTAATACAATGGATTAAAAAAAAAATTAGTTTTATTTATTTATTTATATGGCTGCGTCATGTGTTCGTTGCGGCATGTGGATCCCTGACCAGGGATTGAACCCAGGGCCCCTGCGCTGGGAGCGCTGAGTCCCAGCCACTGGACCACCAGGGACGTCTCCACCATTGTTAAATGTTCTCACGTCAGTCCTGCTGGAAGGAATATAGTTGACCTCATTTTAGAGCAAGAGAAACTGGAGTTCAGACTGGGGAAGAGACAGTTAGTAAGTGGATTCCAGAGTTACTACAACTCAAACAGCGTGAAACCAACCACCAGAGGAAGTGCACCCGTGGGAGGTGAAGTGGGGAGGGGGGAATTCTGAGTTGAAATGAACTGTGACTGTATTTAGTGAAAAACATTTCTTAATCTTGGTTTACCTGTAAGTTTCACACGCTGAAAAAATGGGTTGCCCAACAACCATAGGACCTTCAAAGACAGTGCAGACGTCAACTCAGTATTTCCCAGAATTTACTTGATGAGATTTGAAAGTATGCTCCTCTCCAGCTAAGCAAGTTGATAGCAATGCAGTGGTTTCAAGGGACTTTTCCATCGAGGGTTGAACACAGAGCAGATGCCCTTAAAGCTCATAGATAAACTTTCACAGCAACCTGCTGTCAGTGACTTGATGACTTTTGAGAAGAAATTTGTGAAGAGAATTTGTAACATTTTTAGCAGTTAACTTTAAGGATGTGAAGGTATTACAGTAGCTCTAAGTCTAGCTTTTTTATTATTTACTTATTTTCATCACGCATGGCATATGGGATCTTAGTTACCTGACCAGGGATCAAACCTGTGCCCCTTGCCTTGGAAGCCTGGAGTCTTAACCACTGGTCAGCCAGGGAAGTCCCTAGCTTATCTTTTTTATGTTCTCCTTGGGTCAGCCAAAGCACTCTTTTGGTTAAACTGTTTCAGCCTTTTAATTCTGCTCTATGCTTGAGGGCATGTGAGGGGATGGGAGAGAACAGGGATAAATCCAATTTTGATTTTGTATGGTTTTGCACTTGTATGAGAAATTCAAATGAAATATAAAGAATATGCGATTGCTTTGAACATCAGAGAGATATACCCAGAAGATTCATGTTTAATTTCTCACATGAAGATTTTTTGGAAAAAAAAAAGTTGTTTAGAAGGTACCAAGTTGATCAATAGGGGTAAAGTACTGAAACTAAAATACACAGATGGAATCTGTCCTCCATGGACAGACTTAATACTTAAATCATTTAATTTTGTATCAGCCTGGGTTGGATCAACAGTTGATGATAAATCAGACCTAGAGTTGATACACCCAAGCCAGACAAATCTGGGTGGTTTGTCACTGCGGGGTCCCAACTGGTAGCTGGGGACAGAGAGCCAGGAGGGGTGGAAGGGGAGCAGGAGATGGAGAGGACAGGGTGGGGTGTGGATGCAGAAGATTTAGGTACCCAGACTGCCTCCTTCACTCACCCCCACAGGAATCCAACTCCTTCTCACAGATTTACAAATAACTGAAACTCTCAACAGGCACCACTTGCAAATTTGATTGCTCAGTCTTTTCCCTCTGAATTTGCATCAGCAACAGGAGCTCTGGAGGGAAATGTTCAAAACAGAGGCCCAGCAGCATTGTCTGGAAAGAGGGAACTGCTATTTCTGCCTGGTACTTTTAACAATATTAGGTTCCGATTTGGAGAAGGCGATGGCACCCCACTCCAGTACTCTTGCCTAGAAAATCCCATGGACGGAGGAGCCTGGTGGGCTGCAGTCCATGGGGTCGCAAAGAGTCAGACATGACTGAGCGACTTCATTTCACTTTTCACTTTCATGCATTGGAGAAGGAAATGGCAGCCCACTCCAGTGTTCTTGCCTGGAGAATCCCAGGGACGGGGGAGCCTGGTAGGCTGCCGTCTATGGGGTTACACAGAGTCGGACACGACTGAAGTGACTTAGGAGCAGCAGCAGCAGGTTCCGATTAAAAACTGAAAGCAAAAATATGTATTTTAAGGTTTTGAGCAGGATTTTCAGTGATTTCTCTAAGCTGTAAAGATGAGTAGGCACCTTGAAAAATGTGAGAGTATGTCCCTTCTGATTTTGAGGGTCGAGGAGGAAAGGGGAATTAAAATGTTCTTGTATGAGTAATGTTGATAACACGTGGTAGTTCTAAAAGTGTTATTTGGCAAAAACAAAAGATGGGCTTTTAAAAAAATTCCCTAAAATGAAAGGTTTGTAAACACAACTACATTGTATCACCTTATCTTATTACTGTACTCCTACACAGGGAACGGGCTTCCCTAGTGGAAAGGATGGCAAAGAATCTGCCTGCAGTGCAGAAGACACAGGCTTGATCCCTGGATTGGGAAAATCCCCTGAAGAAGGAACTAGCAACTTGCTTCAGTAGTCTTGCCTGGGGAATCCCACGGACAGAGAAGACGGGTAGACTTGTCATGGAGTCATCAAAGAGTTGGACACAACTGATCGCGCACACGTGCGCGCACACACACACACACACACAAACATATACACACACACGTGCGCGCGCGCACACACACACACACACACGGAGTCTCGTTTCAGCACATCATTGCCTGTAGGGAGGAGGGCACATTCAACATTCTCAGCCCTTAGATCCGTAGCCTCATTTCCAAAATGGTCCTTCATTCTGCTTCACTGTTCAACTCAACCAGTCACACGTTTTCCATGGTCAAATGTGCCTTACCTCCCATCCATACCCTGACTACAATCAGCAATCATTTCTTTTTCTTAATATATACATATTTTATTGAAGTATAGTTGACTTACAATGTTTCAGGTGCACAGCAAGTGATTCAGTTATACATTTATACATATATTATTTTTCAGATTATTTTCCATCATAGGTTATCACAAGATATGGACTGTAGTTCCCTGTGCTATACAATAAACCTATGTAGCTTGTTGCATATCTTTAAAAAAAATTGTTGAAGACAGCATTTGGGCTCTTTCTTTTTAAAAATGATTCGTCTCGGTTGTGCTAGGTCTTTGTTGCTGCGCACGGGCTTTCCCTAGTTGCGGAAAGCTGGGGCCACTTTCTAGTTGCAGTGCCCCGGCTTCTCACCGTGGTGCTTCTCTTGTTGGGGAGTGCAGGCTCTAGGGGAGCAGGCGTCAGCAGCTGCAGCATGCAGGCTCAGTAGCCGTGGAGCACAGGGTTAGTTGGTCCGCAGCGTGGGGGATCTTCCCAGACCAGGGACCGAACGCATGTCCCCTGCATTGCAAGGTGGATTCTTAACCACTGGACCACCAGGGAAGCCCTATTAGCTATCCTTTAGTCTTATTTTGTTCACTGTTGTATGATGAGGGTTCTTCAAATTCATCAAGACCACCAGGCCATGGACCACTTGTCTTATTCCCTAAAACTACCCCCTTCCATGTTCACCGTCTCATCTATTTAGCCCAGCTATGGTCTATCAGACGAGTAACTGATCTTGCAGTCTTCTGAAATCTGTGACTTCTCTTTTTTTGCCATGCCGCACGGCGTGTGAGATCTTAGTTCCCTGACTAGGGATCAAACCCATGCCCCTTGCAGTTGAACCTTGGAGTCTTAACCACCAGGGAAGTCCCACTACTCTTCTTTTTTTTTTTTTTTAATTTTGGGCAAATTTCCAAAGTTGGATGAAGCCAGCTAATGCCAATACCAAAGCAGCTGAATGTTCCCAGATAAAATCCCACAATGGGGCAAGTTGGTACCACTGTGATTTCAACTGGGCCCTAAACACTGCCCAGAAATCTCATTAAACTTCTCTGGTTTATCCACCCTCCAGCTCTTGACAGTGATGGTTTCAAACCTTCCTTATTCTTCTAACCCTTTGAACAGCTAACTTTGAGCAGAGTCCTTGTTTTCTATTTCTTAAAAAATATGAGAGAACTTCCTGCCACAAAACTGACAAGCCTAGCTTTATTCACACCCAGCTTTTCATATTTCCTCCTGTTAAGAAAAAAAAGGCTTCTTCTCTGCATCCCCACAATTATGTTGATTTAAATTGATTTAACTCTCTTTCATTTCTTAAGAATCCTACATGGTCAGTTACTTCTCCCTCCAGTCTTTTCAGTCTTTATCCTGACTTGATTCTTGCCATCAGCATTTAAACATGTTCAATCTTGCACACATTTCAACTCACTTCCTATTCCCCACCCTGCCCTTTCTTTGAAGCCAATTTCTCAACTTTTCTATACTGCTAATTTCCATTTCCTCACTTGGCACTTCCGTGTCAGTCCTCTCCAAGCTGGCTTCTGCCTCAATATTCACACAGACTCCCCTTTGTTGGCGCTTCCCTGGTGGCTCAGATGGTAGAGAACCTGCCTGCAACGCTGGACACCCAGGTTCCATCCCTGGGTCAGGAAGATCCCCTGGAGAAGGAAATGGCAACCCACTCCAGTATTCTTGCCTGGAGAATCCCATGGACAGAGGAGCCTGGCAGGCTATATAGTCCATGGGGTCACAGAGTCAGACAACTGAGCGAATAACATGCACACACCCTTTGTCAGGATCACTTATAAACCGCCCCCCCAAGGCCCATTGGGAATCCAATGTGTATTTCAAATGCTCCTTTCCTCGCCATTTTCAGTAGTGTGTTCCCAGCTGGCCACTGCCAAGCAGCTTCTTCCCCTGGCCTTCTCACCCCCCACTCCCGCTTTCCCACCTTCAGCTCTGGCAGTCCTTTCGGTGCCCTTTCCTAGGTCCCTGGGCGTTGGAGTCTCTTCCCTTTGCACGTGTTCTCTCTCCCTTGGTGGGATCTGAGAAGCAGCATCCTCAAGGTCGTGCACTGCGCCGCCTCCCGGCGCCAACCTCACCTGCTCTTCTGCTTATTCGCCCCATCCACAACAGGCTCCTCAATGCTCCTTAAACTTGCCAGGCAGAAGAGTCTGGGGACTTCCTGGTGGTCCAGTGGTTAAGAATCTGCTTCCCAGTGTGGGGATTTCAAATCCTGGTCAGGGAACTAAGATCCCACCCAGGAACAAAGATTCCACAGGCCACAGGGCAACTAAGACCTAACACAGCCAAACTGACTTTAAAAAAATTAATGAGTCTTTGGAAATATTTCAGTAAAATCAGTGAATTGGCTTTCAATACTTTGGCCAAACGTTCTTCCCTCTTGGGGAACTGTATATGAGGGTGTCTAGGCCCCCAAGCTGACATTTAAGTCACTTAAAACCAAAGCATAAGAGGTAGACCAGACATTGGACTCTAGCTCAAACGTGCTGCTTAAAGCTTTTGCATCAACTTTAAATTTGGAAAAACATTTTCTTGGGAGGGAGGTGCTTGCTTTTTCTGAACATCTCTAAACATATCAGTTCCTTAGTTCTTTTCATTAACAGTGTGGCAGATGGTAGATGTTCTGGGCACAAAAATCCTTTGGTAGATATTTGTTGGTCTGCCTCATTATGTGAAAGGGTATGGATGGAACACCTAGAGAATAAGTTAAAAAATACACAGGAATTGTCTAGATTCCTCTTTGAGCTATAAAAATTTGATGCTGAGACTTTGGGCTCAAGTCCTAATATTAAGTGTGTTATGATTTCTCAACGTGTATGGACGAACGCTGAGTCAAAGAAGAAAATAAACAAGCTGTACAAAATCCTGGAATGTGGCTATTGCACAGCTATGATGCCCTCTCCACCCCTACCCCCTGTACTGATCCACATTCTCATTCCTGAAATAGTCTTGTGCCATTCTCACCTCTTCTTAGTTTATTTCCATTTTTTGAAACCAGGAAATATATTGACATGTTCAAAACTATAAGAATTGATGCTTTTGAACTGTGATGCTGGAGTAGACTCTTGAGAGTCCCTTGGACAGCAAGGAGATCAAGCCAGTCAATCCTAAAGGAAATCAACCTTGAATATTCATTGGAAAGATTGATGCTGAAGCTGAAATTCCAATATTTTTGGCCACCTGATGTGAAGAGCTGATTCAATGGAAAAGGCCCTGATGCTGAGAAAGATTGAAGGCAGGAGAAGGGGGTGACAGAGTAGGAGATGGTTGGATGGCATCACTGACTCAATGGACATGTGTTTGAGCAAGCTCTGGGAGATAGTGAAGGACAGGGAAGCCTGGCGTGCTGCAGTCCTTGGGGTAGCAGAGTCAGACACGACTTAATGACTGAACAACAAAAATGTCAGAATGATATAGAAAAGGAAACACATGAGAACCTCACTTCCGCCCCTGCCCCCATCCTCCACTTTCATTTGCATTAGTTTGCTTTATCCTTCTAGTGCTACTTCCTGCATAGTCTTTTTAAGAATTTCTTTCAACTTTTATACTAGAGTATAACCAATTAAAAATGTTGTGATAGTTTCAAGTGGACAGCAAAGGGACTCAGCCATTCACATACATGTATCCATATTCTCCTCCAAAATCCCCTTCCATCCCGGCAGCCACATAACAGGGCAGACTCCCTGTGCTATACAGTACGGCCTTGTTGGTTATCCATTTTAACTACAGCAGCATGTACATGTCCACTCAAAACTACCCATCTCTTCCCCCCACCCTTCCCCTCAGGCCACTGAAAGCTGGTTCTCTAAGTCTGTTTCTCTTTGTAAATATGCTCATTGTATCACTTCTTTTTAGATTCCGCATATTCGGGATGTCACTATTTCTGTTCTCTTACTTCACTCAGCATGACAATCTCTGGGACCATCCATATTGCTGCAAATGGCATTTTCACTCTTTTTAACGGCCGAGTAATATTCCATTGCGTGTGTGCGTGCATATACATCTGTATCTGTTCCTCACTTTATGCATACTCTTATACCCTCCCACCCCTATTCCTTTTTTATACAGACTACACCTTACTGTGTACAGCGTTCTGTTTCGTTCTTCCCCACCTCCCCATGCATGCTGATCCTTGCCTATCAGTTTAAGAGGATTCTCCTCATTCTGTTTTACAGCAGATTGTGTTCCACTGTGCGGATATTTTTTTACAGTGGGGTTGCTGCCATTTTGTACCATGAAAACAATGTTGCAATGAAGAATTGTGTATATACTTTTATATGTGGACAGGTTAGTTTGAATTTCAAGACCCGTGCTTGCTACTTCAAGAGTAAATGATTAGACAGCTATTGCTAGATTCTCCCCCCAACATTTTGCACTCTTAACAGTGGGAGAATACATTTGCCCACAGCTCAGCCAACATAGTGTTATCAAACTTGAGGATTTTTGTCAGTCTCACAGGTGATGAATGATACCTTAATTTGCATTTCTCTTATTAAGATGATTAATCTCTTCTTCTGAGGTGTAAAGGATATTTGGTCTTTCTTTTTCTGTGAACTATCCGTTCACGGCCCTTGGTTCATTTTTCTATCAGGTTCTTGGTCTTTTTCTTTTTAGCCTTTTTTATTTAGCAGAGATTAGAATGGGCTCAGGGCATTCCTGGTGGCTCAGTGGTAAAGCATCGGCCTGGCAATTCAGAAGATGCAGGTTTGATCCCTGGGTCAGTGGGGAAGATTCCCCAGAGAAGGAAATGGCAATGCACTCCAGTATTCTTGCCTAGGAAATCCCATGGACAGAGGAGCCTGGAGGGCCATCACCCACTGGGGTTGTAAAACAGTTGGCCATGACTTAGTGACTAAACAACCACAAAGAACGGGCTCAACTGTCAATGTACTACAAAACTACAGCTTTAACAGAGCCTTTCTTTAAAAAGTAACTTGCAGCACACGGGACCTAGTTCCCCAACCAGGGACTGAACCTCAGCCTTCTGCACTGCTAGCACGGTCTCAGCCACTGGGCCACCAGGGAAGTTTCTGCAACAGCCTTAGAGGAGTTATTCCTGCTGCTCTCCACTCCTTGGAAATAGGAATTCCTTATTCCTAATTAGGAGAATTTTAGTTTTCTGACTTAAAAGTAATGTACGTTTACTACAGAAATATTAGAAGAAATGCAAAGCACTCATGTTTGCACTTTATCTTCCTTTGTTAAGTATGTAAAATAAAGAGGGAAATTCTTCCCCTCATAACACCTCTCCCAGAGCTGACCGTCGGGGAACATTAATGGTTTATTCCATACCTCCCCTCCCCCANACAACCTGCTTATGTATGCACATACATTTGAGGGTCTTAAATTTGTCTACAGGGAAAAGAATGGAGTATAATAAACACATTATAGCATATTCAAAAGTCCAAAAAGGGGAAATAGTGTACTTATCGTTCTTTTCCCAGATAAACTAGTGGATTCATTGCAGTGTTTTTGGCCATGCTGAGTGGCTTGGGGGACCTAATTCTTGGACCTGGGAATGGAACCTGGGCCCACAGTAGTGAAAGCACCAAGTCTTAACCACTGGATTACCGGGAGGTCCCTGGATCCATTGCTTTTAATCTGAACTGGAAAGATGCCTGGAGGTTAAAATAAATCATATCAACTATCTTTAAAAATGTAATACTGTTTAAAAATACACTTGCCCTGTATTTCCAAACTTTCCAAACACACCCTGAGTTAGTTGTATGAGTAAACAAGTACATGATCAATATATATTAATTTATATGATGACAAGCACACACACACGTAACATGTAATACAACCACAGATAAAGAGGAGGTTGGTAACCTAGTCATAGATCATTTTTAACCTTATTTTCTCTCGTTCCACTTCTACCCACTCATATGCTATTCATGTTTATCCTTTCAGTTTCCTAGCTCCCAAAGAATTCCTGGAAAACACACCTCTCTCCTATTTCAGGAAGTGGGCGAAGCTCTGACTTGGCCTGTATTATAATATGAATTCCATGTGGTATCAAGTTCATGAATGACTCTGTGTAAGTGTGCTTTCTTACACGGGCACATTTTCTAGCCAAACTGGGCTAAAGACAACTTTTTGAGACTTCTCTGTGGCTTTTTATGGATATCAAAATCCCTATAGCCTTTGGAACACACTCTTTAGTGTTAAAAATCTACCTATTTCAGTGTTTGTAAGTTTCTTACCAGGTGCTGTAGAATATGCATACAAGAAGTCTGCCTCAACTGGTATTTTCTGACAGGCCATGTCATCCTCAGCACCACTGTCTGTCTCAATACCACAATCCAGTTCTGTGCCTCGGCAGGCCTAGAGGTTAGAAAATAAACACCTATTTAAAAATTAGAAAAAAAAAAAGAAAAGAAACATTTATTGGAAAAAAAAGTGTGTACATGCATAAATGCGTAACTTATTCCTAAGAAATGCAAAGGCTCTATTAAAACTGATGTTAATTATTCAGAATCATTTTGTTAGAAGTCTAAAAATTAAAGTTTATGCTGTGTCTCCTAAGTGGTGGTTTAAATAAATAAAAAAGTAGCAATAGTTTAGTAGCTTCAAGGGGAAAAATAAAATCCTTTGGATAATCCACAATGGAGTAAATTAATCCCTAAAGAAGCCTCAATAACCAAATCGCTCAGTTATCTATTACCTGAATAATGAAAAGTTTGGGTTTTCCAGTCAGACTTCTGCAACAGTCCCCTTTGAAGAAACTTGCTAATTTTTTCAGATCGACGGGTCCATTGGTTCCAAAAATGATTCCTTCTTCACCATGGCTTAGAAGCACGCAAATAAAACTGCTTCTTTTGCTATGGTCTTCTTTAGAAACTGGAAAAACATTTACAGACAAAAAAACCAATGCAATTTTATTCAACAATTTCATATGTACTGTATGGGAGTAAGATGAAGAAATTTGAGAACTTAACTAAGAGATCGTGTAAACCCAGCTTGGGGCAGAGCAACACACCTCAGACTACTCTAGGGAGTCGGTATGAATAACTCGTTTTACTTACACGAAATGCACAGAGTAGGGCTGTGTACACTTTAGTTCCACAATTCTCATGCTTTACTTTTGTGTAGGTTATAGCTAGACTGTATATACATTGGACAATGAAGGTCATTCTTTTCATTATTTCTTACCGTCGCTCATTAATTCCAACATTTCTTTACGTGTAAGATCATTTTTAATCCTGACTTCATATTTCAAGTTCGTGAAGGTTTCCCTGAGGTTTGCTGCATCCACGTCTGTACCAGATCGACAGGCCATGCCTTGAACAGAAAGTTACTTTTAATTGCATGAAAAAAAAAAAGATATACTGCTTTGAAATGAACTATTCAGGGATCCACACAATCCACAAGAAACTCTTCCTTTCAAATGCTAAGAAAATTCAATATTCTGACAGCGGTGACACTAAGTCTCTTTCATTTCTTCGCATACAAGACACTTCATGATACAATCTGTTATCTGTGTTCTGTGTTACAATCACAAAGATGTTTTCCACAGCTGCTTAGATAGTGATAAATGACTTAAATGCCTAAAAAGAGAGGTTTGGTTAAATAAATTCCAATTCATTTATAATATGGGATACTATGTTGCCACTGAAATTTTGCTGACAAAATTTTGCCAAAGGAAAATGGTCACTGTTATTAAAAAAAAGAAAAAAAGAGTAGAAAATAAAAGGATCCTATTTTTAAGAAAAAATTATACACACACACATAAACATATACAAACACGTACACATCACCATACATAGACATAAATATCAACACATACCTCACACACTCAGGGGAACTATTTCTTTGATTCTAAGTTTTCAACAATTCTAAGATACATCAGTAGTTTCATTGTATCTTTTTGGGGGAAACAAAAAAACTCCCATAAACCACTAGGCTACATTAACACTGTTCAAAAGCCTCTAAGCCTTCCGACCACCGTAAAACCATGATCACAACTGGCTCCATCTGCAGAGATGTGGGACCCACAGCACAGAAGAGTCCAGCAGAACTCGAACAAGGCTCTGCAGCTGCTTCGTGGCCTGTACCCCGCAGTCCTGGGCTTTCCTCACCCCTTAGAGCGCCTTCCACACGCATGTATGGACTGGCTGAAAGATGCCCTCAGATTTAAAAATCTAAACCGTTAGGCATAGTAGTGGGAAGGCACTCAGAACTGAGTAAACTTAATACATATGAATGAAAAAAAAAAAACTAGATGTTTCCAGCTCCAAATTATTGTTGATTGTCTCTGAGTGGTGTGATTATGAATGACTTAAATTTGTTTCTTTTGCTAATCTGTAATTTCTGAAACTTACCGCCATATATTATTTTTACAAAATTAGAAGTAAGCTCATCAAGGTTTTGACACTGGAAAAGGGAACACTGGGCACTTGTGTGACAAAGCAATTAAATTCTGGCCCTGGTTTGTGAGCCACTTAATAGTTGAACAGAAGACACCAGGCTGTCGGAGATGGTTTTGAGAACCCGACCTTCACATTTCAAAGCAGAAAAGGAGCTCACTGTAAAAGCAAAGTCAGACTACGGGCCAAAGTATTTTGGGGAGAGAGTTGAACAACGTGCCCCAACCCCTTTAAAGATAAGTAAGTACTCAGGCTGCTGTTGTTTAGTTGGGCTGTGATCCCGTGGACTGTAGCCCGCCAGGTTCCTCTGTCCATGGGATTCTCCAGGCAAGAATACTGGAGTGGGTTGCCATTTCCTTCTCCAGGGCATCTTTCTGACGCAGGGATCAGACCCACGTCTCCTGCATTGGCAGGTGGATTAACTACCACTGAGCTGCCTGGGAAACTTGGGCTGTAATGTACACACGATAAACATAACTAACAATGCTGTACGTTATACATGAAAATTGTTGAGAGTAAATCCTAAAAGTTTTCACAAGGAAAAAATTTTTTTTTCTATTTCGTTAATTTTATATCTATATGAGATGATAGCTGTTCACTAAGCTTATTACAGCGATCATTTCATGATGCATGGAAGTCCAGTCATGCCGCACACCTTAAATTTATGCAGTGCTGTGTGTCAAATATATCTCAATAAAACTGGGAGAAAAAAACAAAACCCCAATAAATTCAACAACGTAAAATTCTATGGGGAGAGGGCATTATAATTAGCAACGCGAGGCAGAATACCTAAGGTTGAAGGTGGTCTCAAAATTTAAGAGCCAAAAGCAATATAAACGGGCCAGTTTTAGACACTCATTTTAAACTATGCTTTCCTCATTCCTTATAATGAATCTAACATTATGATAGATAGCCTCCTAAAGTGAATCAGGAGATTCTAATTTCTTTAATTAAAATTCTAATATGATTAATATGCCAATTCAGAGTTAATCACAGTACCAATTTAAAAGTGAAAAAATGAAGGAACAGCCAGTGTTGATTCATATGGTAAATTATGCAAGTCAAGTGAACACTCTATTTCGGGAATGGGACATTATATAATCATTACAATAGCAGATATGGAAATTATACAACACAAAAAAATCTTACATTACATTAAATGGAATAAGCAGGACACAATATTGCTTACATATTATGGATAAAATTTAACTTTGAAAGGAACTGTTAAGGAAAAATTACAAGTAATACAGTAGGATGTTAATTAGCTTTTTTAGGATAATGAGCGGAGAAGGAAATGGCACCCCACTCTAGTACTCTTGCCTGGAAGTCCCATGGACGAAGAGCCTGGTGGGCTGCAGTCCATGGGGTCGCTGAGGGTCGGACACGACTGAGCGACTTCCCTTTCACTTTTCACTTTCATGCATTGGAGAAGGAAATGGCAACCCACTCCAGTGTTCTTGCCTGGAGAATCCCAGGGACGGGGGAGCCTGGTGGGCTGCCGTCTATGGGACTGCACAGAGTCAGACACGACTGAAGCAGCAGCAGCAGCAGGATCATGAGGGATTTTATTTTTTCATATACTCTTCAAAAAAAAAAGAAAAAACCTCTGAAATATGCTGTTAGATTCAAGCCAGACATGTACAGGGACTGAGACATGGATCTGGGGATCAGGCTATTGTGACCCTAAGAGCAATTTCTATAGAGCGGTTGAGGTGATGGAAAGAAGAGGCCAAGTTTAGAACATGCATTGTCAAGATTTAGGGAGGGAGACAAAAATCAGATCAAAGCTTGGGGGGCAGCAGGATTAAAAAAGATAAGGTCTCTTTAAGGTGGGGAGTCTGTCTTCTTTTCAGGGGAAGACAAAATCAACAGAACAAATGAAGGCCCAGGAGGTGAAGTGATACAGGGGTGGATTCCCAGCTCAGGCTGGGGGTCGGGCACACCAAGGCCGAGAGGTCCAGCTACTAAATTATCTGTGGGACTCTGTGCAAGGACTCTTCACCTTTCGGTAACTAATGGCGGTTACTTTTCACTGTTGCTAGAAGAATTAAATAAGATTTCTGTGAGGTGCCTCACGCAGTTCCTGGAAAGGAAAAATACTCCTTCCTATTTGGTGAGATCCTTCCATTAACATGAAAGAGGGAGCAGGAAGATAAAGAAGCAAGGGTTACAGAAGTCAGGCCTGGGACTTCCCTGGTAGACTGCTGCTGCTAAGTCGCTTCAGTCGTGTCCGACTCTGTGCAACCCCACAGATGGCAGCCCACCAGGCTCCTCCATCCCTGGGATTCTCCAGGCAAGAATCCTGGAGTGGGTTGCCATTTCCATCTCCAATGCATGCTTGCATGCTAAGTCACTTCAGTCGTGTCCGACTCCATGTGATCTTATGGATGGCAGCCCTCCAGGTTCCTCTGTCCCTGGGATTCTCCAGGCAAGAATCCTGGAGTGGGCTGCCATTTCCTTCTCCAATGCATGCTTGCATGCTAAGTCGCTTCAGTTGTGTCCGACTCCGTGCGATCCTATGGACGGCAGCCCTCCAGGCTCCTCTGTCCAGGGAATTCTCTAGGTAAGAATCCTGGAGTGGGCTGCCATTTCCTTCAACCCCCATCCCTGGTGGTCTAGTGGCTAAGGATCTGCCTGCTTGTGCAGCGGACACGGGTTCAATCCCTGGTTGGAAAGATCCCACATGTCACGGGGCAGCTAAGCCCTGTGGGCCGTAACTACTGAAGCCCACATGCTCTACAGCTCGCGCACTGCAACTAGAGAAAGCCCTGATGCACCAATGAAGACACAGCACAGCCAAAAAGAAAAATAAATTAAAAAAAAAAAGAGAAGTCAGGGCAGAAGAGGTCAACATACAGACAGAAGAGGGGGAGATTTTGATCATACAAAGAAGATTTAAGAGCTCCTGTTGAATTGAAGGATTCGTACGATCCTGGGTCTGTTTTTACTTCATGGCTATTCTATGTCATCAGTTTATTAACTAATAACATGAATTCTGTTTTTTATACTATACCAAATATAGATGGTACAAATACTTGTAAAGGTTTAAAAACTATCACGACACATACCAGTATTTTCGTGGAAGTTCTTATTATTAATTATTATACATAAACCCATTTCAGGATAATCCATTTTGTAACTCTCTTCCAAGGATATTCTGGAGTCCATTGATTTGCTTCCATGTAAGACGTTTCTGTTTGGAAATGAGACAACGGTTTACAAAGAGAGAAGTGACCAATGCTGCTATTCGCATGAACACAAACTTCTCTAACACATAAGAACAGTTAACATGTGTTGAATATAATGTGCCAGGTTGTATGCAACAGGCTTCTCCTCCCTAAAATTTCACAAAAATCCACTTCACAGATAAGCAAGTGATTACTATGAGGCTAACAGTTATGCAGACTGTAAGACACAAGACTGAAAGCATCTGTCGAACTACAGGGTTCACGCTTTAAATTTCTATGTTGTTTTCCTTTACATTTTATTAAATACATTTTATACTTAGCCACTTCATCCAGCTGGTGGAAGTGGCCCAGGACAGTATGTAAATAAATGGGGGTGGCTATTTTTCAATAAAATTTGATCAGAATGGTCTACAAGCCTGACCCCTGACCTGGCCAGAAAACAACAAAGACACATTGATACCTATTGTTCATGTACCCCATACGCTCAGCCTAGGAGTATTTCACATTATATGCAATTTTTTAAAAAATTGTTGGAAAAAGACTAAAGTAGTAAGTTATATTCTGTATGATAGGAAAAGGTACCAAAATGTGTAAATGACTTTAAAAGGGTTTTTAAAAAGACAAAGAGGAACACCAATCTTACCTCTAAGATGAGATTGCATTTCAATAGTTTAATTTTTAGGCAAATTCTTTGCTAAACAAATACTGCAAAAATCTTTATTAGTAATCTAGTAATAGCTCTGCTGTACTGTTTAGTACTAAAATTAATATAATTCCCTAGGTGGTCCAGAACAATAATACTGTACCTCAAAAAGAAACTTTTAGAATTAAATGTACCACAAGAGATCCCAAAGGGATAATAACAGACGGATTAAATTAAGAGTGTTTTGAGTTTTATCTTTTCCCTTTCTCCATCTATTGAAGTATTAATAAGCAGAATATTCCAAAAAGGAAGACTGGGAAGGAAACAAAAAAGAGGGAAAGATAATCTATAACCAGGCAATTATTCCCCAGACTGAAAACTTGCATTTTACCTTAGCCTTAAAACTCATAAACAGGAGGCCAAAAAAAAAACCACCCCAAAACACAAACCTCTTATCCTGCAGAGATTCGAGAAGGTGCATCTGCCTTTCCTGGGTCATCCCGCTACCAGAGAGAGGTCTCCAATCACAGGTCAGGCAACCCCCAACCTCCCCGTATCCTATCTAAGTTTTATTTTAAGGAGATTCAGAGAGGACAATTTAACATGTGTACAGTCACACAGCTGTCACATGAGGTAAGAAGTCATCTGGGCCTCTCTGGTTTGAAAGCCCCAATTCTTTTTGCTTCCTCCAAGTTTGCTGTATCATACTACACACACCCACCCTCCTTGCTGGTATGAGATTCCTTTTAAATACTCACGTCTCTGAAGTTTTAATGGATTTTGAATCCACTGAATTTTCAGTGTTCTCCATGGATACTTTTTATTTACTAGAATATAAAGAAAATAGATGTTAATCAAAAGCAGTCATTCTAAGATCATGGCATTATATTAATTATGCCAATGATTATTTCTCTAAATAAATGCGCTATATGGACATTTTCACATTAGCAGTACCATCACTCCCCCAGCTTCACCCGTGTCGTGCAAGGCTTATTTGAGTCAAACCTGAGAACAACAGTCTTTTTTAAAGGTGCACACAATGTAGCCCTTTTCTCTCTTTCCTTTTTAATTGAGTTATGAAATGCACGCAGAGCACAGATAAGAAGTGTGCGGCCTGATACAGTTTTGCATTTGGCTGCTCCCCTAGATCAAGATACAGATCGCGGCTCGTTTCTACTGCAACAATCCCGTCATTGGTTACGAACTGTCTTCCAGTTCAACACAGTTAAAACAAAACCTGAAAACTTCCCCTAGCAACGGTATGCCTCACATAACATGATTTTATGATGCTTAGATTCCCAAGAGATTCAGTGCCAGAAGCTCCAAACCTCCACAAAACCTTTAAACTAGACACGAGAACCCCGCTTTCTCATTTAAGGTGGTTGATTGGCTTGACGAAACCTGGAAGTAAAAACTACGGTTCCTGCTTCCATTCTCCCATCAGGTAATTCTGTTTACCTTCCACAGTGAATGAGTCCTTCTAGTCAAAGCCGCTACCAGTTATTGAGCATTTATTACACAGCAGGTGCTGTGCTGGGCATCTTATCTTTTATCTTCCCAACAATCCAGAAAGCCAGGAAACCCAGCCCTTAGTGACGAAATGACTTTGTCCGCAGCTACAGAGCTAATGATGGCGGTCTTCTTCTGCCCTCTCCCCCTGGCTGCCTTGGAAGAAGCCAGTCCCTCGCTATTTGTCTGGAGTTCTGCCAGATCTTCTCTGGTTTTCCAAAAGCAAAAGGTACTTCCTATGACCATTAATCTGCCTCCCTAAATAAAGAATATAGAAAAACAGGGACAACAACCTTTCTCCAGCCTCTAAGGCCCTGCCTATCTCAAAACTCCAATCTAAACAGAACTTGTAACCTTACTCTTATGCTAGAATCAGAAATCTTAAAAGAATACACACTCCATCAACAGGACTTCCTCCTAGGGAGGGAGTCTAGGACTAGAGTTGAACAGTGGATATAGGTAATTAAGAGTCTGGAATTCAGAGAGAGATCAAGGCTGGAGACATACTGGGGCACTCTGACAATGAAAGGGTTACTAGAGGAAGTAGAGCCAGCAAGAGACTCAAGAGAGGTACAAGAAATGGGAGGACATCAGGTAACTGGGGTGTACCAAAGTGTGCAGAAGTCTTTCAATGAGCATTTGATCATTACAAATCTCGCTAAAAGTTCATTTCAGATGAGGACAGAAGACCATTAGCTTAGGCAAGAAAGTTATGGAAAAATTGTCCAAGACTTGGAAATAGGCAAAAAAAACTACTGGATATTATTTTCAGGTTCAGTTCAGTTCAGTCGCTCAGTTGTGTCCGACTCTTTGTGACCCCATGAACTGCAGCACGCCAGGCCTCCCTGTCCATCACCAACTCCGGGAATGCACCCAAACCCTTGTCCATTAAGTCGGTGATGCCATCCAACCACCTCATCCTCTGTCGTACCCTTTTCCTCCTGCCCTCAATCTTTCCCAGCAGCAGGGTAGTGCTGGGCATAATTGTCAGAGAAAGCTCAGGGATTATCTGATTTTATAGGTTTTTTTTTTAAGATTAAACATTTTTTTTTTATTTGAGTATAAGTGATTTACAGTGTTGTGCTACAGCAAAGAGAATCAATTATACATATACATATATCCACTCTTTTTTAGATTCTTTTCCCATATGGGTTATTACAGAATACTGAATAGAGTTCCCTGTACTATATAGTAGGGCCGTGTTAGTTATCTATTTTATATACGACTTCCTTGGTGGCTCAGACGGTAAAGCATCTGTCTACAATTCAGGAGACCTGTGTTCGATCCCTGGGTCAGGAAGATTCTCTGGAGAAGGACATGGCAACCCACTCTAGTACTCTTGCCTAGAAAATCCCATGGACGGAGGAGCCTGGTGTCCATGCGGTCACAAAGAGTCGGACATGACTGAGCGACTTCAAATATATATATATTTTATATAGTAGTGTGTATATCGGAGAAGGCAATGGCACCCCACTCCAGTACTCTTGCCTGGAAAATCCCATGGAGGGAGGAGCCTGGTAGGCTGCAGTCCATGGGACATGACTAAGTGACTTCCCTTTCCCTTTTCACTTTCATGCATTGGAGAAGGAAATGGCAACCCACTCCAGTGTTCTTGCCTGGAGAATCCCAGGGACGGGGGAGCCTGGTGGGCTGCTGTCTGTGGGGTCGCACAGGGTCTGACACGACTGAAGTGACTTCAGCAGCAGCAGCAGCAGCAGCAGTGTGCATATAGGGTTTCTCCAGTGGCTCAGTGGGTAAAGAATCCGCCTGCAATGCAGTAGACACAAGAGATGTGGGTTTGATCCCTGGGTCAGGAATATCTCCTGCAGGAGGAAATGGCCAACCCAGTCCAGTATTCTTGCCTGAAAATTCCCATGGACAGAGGAGCCTGGTGGGCTACATTCCAAAGGGTTGCAAAGAGTCGGAAGCGGCTGAGAGACTAAGCACACACACAGTGTGTGTATGTCAATCCCTATCTCCTAATTGATCCCTCCCGCCCCCGCCCTTTACCCCCTGGTAACCGTAAGTTTCATTTCCTACCTCTGTAACTCCATCTCTGTTCTGTAGATAAGTTCATTTGTACAGGGCGTCCTCTTTTGACTGACTCCCTGACTAGGCTATTTTACAACTTGTAGGAAGTTAAGCCACAGGAAAGGGAAACCATGCAAATGACTCTTATTGACAGCAGTGAAAATAAATTTTGTCTTGAAATGATATAACTAATTTGCAACTTGCAGAAAAGATGACCCTCTCAAATAACACTTTATTGTTCTACAGGATATTAACCAGTTTCACTTCTACTAACAAATTCATTTCATTGTTTCCAACCATTTACATCTATCTTTGTTGTTTAAAGTCTCCTTTGAACTGGTCTTATCCTACTAGTTCTATTACCAGTTAATTGAATAAGATATTTGACATGTATTTTATATTTACACAGCATCCAATTTTATACCTTTTGAAAATTATACTTTAAAAGGATTAATGTTGCTGCAGTGGGTTGAGGAGACAATGGGAAAAGAAAAAATGAATAAACGCAATATAAGTAAATCAACATAGTTTTACTGTGAAGGGGCAAGGAGAGGGGATGACAGCTGAAGTGGGACCAGGAGTAGAGGACACTTCTTGTTTGGCTTGGTTTTAAAGACGAGCCATCTTAGGCATGCTTTTAAGCTGATGAGAATCGTCCATAGAAAGTGAGAAATTAATAAGGCAAGAGGAGAAAAAGAACAAAGTTCTTGAAGGAATGAGCGAGTCTGTGAATCGAGTTCACATATGGAGAGAGGTCTTGGCCTCAGGTCAGAACAAGAACACCTATGACAATCCTGGACAGCATATTAAAAAGCAGAGACATCACTTTGCTGACAAAGGTCTGTCTAGTCAAAGCTATTTCCAGTAGTCACGTATGGATGTGAGAGCTGGACTATTAAGAAAGCTGAGTGCCAAAGAATCGATGCTTTTGAACTGTGGTGTTGGAGAAGACTCTTGAGAGTCCCTTGGACTGCAAGGAGATCCAACCAGTCCATCCTAAAGGAAATCAGTCCTGAATAGTCATTGAAAGGACTGATGCTGAGGCTGAAGCTCTAATCCTTTAGCCACCTGATGCAAAAAGCCGACTCACTGGAAAAGACCCTGATGCTGGGAAAGATTGAAGGCAGGAGGAGAAGGGGACGACAGAGGATGAGATGGTTGGATGGCATCACCAACTTAATGGCCATGAGTTTGGGCAAACTCTGGGAGATAGTGAAGGACAGGGATGCCTGGTATGCTGCAGTCCATGGGGTCACAAAGAGTTGGACACAACGTGGCAACTAAACAATAAGAACAAGTAAAGGCTTGACAGGGAGGCCTGGCGTGCTGCAATTCATGGGCTCGCAAACAGTCAGACACGACTGAGTGGCTGAACTGAATTGAACTGAAAGGCTCATCCACTGTCGTGCAAGGAAGACAAACTGTGTGGCACAAAGTATGAAGGCTGGTACCCTGGATGCAAGGAGGATGAGGCACTCTTTGTACAATCACATCCACTTGCTCTCTCGTTAGAAAACTGAGACAAAAATCCCCAATAAATAAACGCATTTTACCACGTAATACAAAAACTAACCATGCATACATCTAGCACAGGTGTATGAGACAGGCATTCCTAGACATGAGTGGAAAGGACACAAATTGGTATTACCTCCTGAGAACATGTTGACAACATGTCTCGCCATGTCTCAACAGAAGCCTTAAAGTGTGCTCTAGGAGACTTACACTGCTAAGAATGCAGCCTAAGGAAGCAAACATTTCCAGCTCAACACAGTTTAAAACAAAACCTCTCGCTGGCCCTACTTCCTCTAGTAACCCTAATCTAGAGATTAGGGAGAGGAGAGAAGGGGAAGGATATGCACTACTCATCAAAATATTGAGAATTTGGACAGAGAAATAGTGAAGCCACAATGTAACCAATACACTGGTTATATAAAATCTTTACCTTTTAACCTGTTTATTAACAGTAGCTATCTCTGGGTGATGGGATTACTGGCAACTTAATTACTTTTCAATGTTTTTGTATTTTTTTCTGTAACATCTTTTTAAAAGTTAGGAAATAGTAACACAGATTATTTAATAAAATATATCTTTCAACAGTGGTGGACTGTATCAACCAGTACTGTGCTAGCCAATTTCAGCTCTCAGCCCTGTTTTGAAAGCAATAATAAGGGTATATTACTAGTATGAAAATCCCATGGACAGAGAAGCCTGGGAGGTTATAGTCCAAAAGGGTCACAAAGGGCTGAACATGACTGAGCAGCTGAACATGCAAAAACATGCACTCTTCTGAAAGCAATAACACTTCCTTGACTGCTGTGGATCACATCCCAGTCTGTCTTTCTCTTTTTCTTCCATACGTACAATAAACATGTATTATTAGGTAGAGAAATCTCAAACTTCCTCGAACCAGAAATACGGAGGCCAACTTGCCTCAGTGCATGTCAAAATAATTATCTACCCATGGTTGAAAAATAAAGTTTTGGTTAATCTGATTAATTGAGAGAACAGTACAGGGTAGCTAGTAATTGTGGAAACGTAGGCAGATACATAACAAATGGTTTATTGATATTATATTGTAATCCATGAGAAAACAGTATTATCTATATTTCAAGACTTTCCAGCCAGCCTGTGGAAAATCTGGAGTGAAAACACAGTGGAATGCGAAAATAAGACTTAATAAAGATCATTTCTGAAGGGGAACCCAGAGCTCCTGCCAGCGTCTTTCTGGCTCCACGGTTTTGCCTCAAACTGGCCCTTTGGGTAAGTTTGCCAAATGTGGGGTATACTGTATGTATTCAGGAACCCCGAAATGCTGCTACGTTCCATCAGTGATCAAGGCCTTAAGGTCTTTTACCAAATACTTCTGCAAAGAGTGATTACTGGACTGAAATACTAACTTCTAACAATTTTTTATTTCTTGCCATCAATAAAGCTCTGGGAATAAAGTGATTCTATCCTTGTGACTGATAATAGGAGGTTTAGATTTACATAGCAGCCAGCTTTCCAGAGTTTTAAAATACAGTTGTCTCTTGAACAACTGGGGTTTGAACGGGACAGGTCCACTTACACGTGGATTTTTTAAAATAGCAAATGTACAGCATTACACCATCCAAGGTTGGCTGAAATCCATGGACATGGAACTGTGGATACGAAGTGCCTGCTATAAATTATACACTCAGATTTTCAACTGTGGGGAGAGTCCCCTCTGTTGTTCAAGGGTCAACAGTGTTTGGCTTCTTGGTTTACACCATGGTTAAGATTTTATCTAAATATAAGGTGACTTTCAAGTAATAACTTCCTTGTCATACATTTAATCAACTTTCTTTAACCAAATCATTCTTAAAATTTAAAAAAGTTTCAGCTAGATTATCCTTCATATAAGTAACTGTAATTAATAATTTCCAAAATTAGACATCAGAGACAATTTTGTTTCAATAAGGTATTTGATGGCTGAAAGAAAAAAAAACCACACCTGAATTCTTTTAGAATAGGATTTTTCTATTTGGTATGGATTTCTCAGGAACAAATAATATAATGTATTATTTTGTTCCCTTTATTATTCATAGACTATTGAAAATTTATATAATGGTAAGTAAAATCCTCACTACATCAGACATTTGCTTTCTGCCTGTCACCATCTGCTTTTCCCACGTGAAAGCATCTAATCCACACTCTTGGGAGCAGTGCTTTGGTTTCTGCAGAACCAAAAGGGTTAAACTCAGTATGACCTCATCTCCATTAACGAATGCCTGGCTGAATATAAGTTATTCTAGGTGTGGTGATCTCATCTCAGAAGGATAAAAAAAATTGTCCCCCAAGGGGGAAAAATGGCCTGTATGATGACAAGGAGTTTCAATTCTTAGATCACTGTCATTTGACCAAACATAAAATAGGAAAAATACACAATAGGGGCTTAAAAATACATTGCAGCATACCATGGACTTAACACTAACTGCTTCTTACTGTACTGAGTATATAATTCTTCCCATCAGTTCAGGGTGCTCATGATAAATTTCTGAACACATTTTGGGTCCTAGGGAAGTTCTAAGGTAGACCAGTTGCTATTAGGTGGCAGCCTGGAACCTGACTCTTATAATCAAGTCTCTGAATTCCTAGATCCATTTAACACTTGCCAATGAAGCTGTAAGAGCCAGATGATTCGAAAGCTAAAGGTCCATCCAACGATGCTTTGAGGCATAGTGATTTCCATTTTTCATAGTCCAGCTGACTGAAGCTTACAGCAGATAAGTAACTTAGGACTCTGTCCTAACTAGGATCTGTCAGCTTCCCTCACTTCATGTTACTACTACCTAGGAGGAGTAATGCTATCACTAATTTCAAGGAAGGAAACAAATCCATAACCTAGAAATACTGAGACAGAAAGCATAAATAACATGATAGAAACTGACTGCAGGGACAATGAAATAGTCTAAAGTACACTTTCTCTAATTCGTGAAGAAAACAGGAATGATGGTTATGGTGTTTTGGGGGCCACTGGGTAGTTTACTTCTAAAAGTAAAAGTACAAAATAGGAATAACTTTCCTATTAAGCATCGAGCAGTTTTTTCTATATCTCTGCTTGTCTCTAAAGGAAAGGTGAAGCTTTTTCGCTATGATTTCTGGGGAGATTATTTAGTCCTTCTTCAGTATCTGTGGAGGATTAATTCCAGGATACCCACCTCCCCTTCATTCCCCTCCCCACCCCACCCTTGCTGCCCCCATACCAAAATCTACATGTGCGCATGTCCCTTCATGTACAACGGGTGCAGGAGAGCTGGCGTTCCACACATGGTTACAGATCCTGCAGACAAGATAGGTGGCCGGTACTTTGGCCAAGGAACTTGAAAAACATCGGGATTACATTTATTACCAACTAGAGAGGAAAAATGATGAAGGACTGATGCTGAAGCTGAAACTCCAATACTTTGGCCACCTGATGCAAAGAACTGACTCATTTGAAAAGACCGTGATGCTGGGAAAGACTGAAGGTAGGAGGAGAAGGGGACGACAGAGGATGAGATGGTTGGATGGCATCACCGACTCAATGGACATGAGTTTGAGTAAACTCCGGGAGTTGGTGATAGACAGGGGGGGCCTGGCGTGCTGCAGTCCATGGGGTTGGAAAGAGCTGCACCACGACTGAGCGACTGAACTGAATTGAGAGGACAAAAATCTCAAAAGCAGTCATGTTTCTAGATTTAGTAAGTGAAAGAGAAACGAGATTTTCTTTTTTTCACAATAGTTTGGATAAGTGGAGATTTCCGCTGTGACATCCTAGAGCTTTTACTGAAATAATTTCCTAACTCGTCCCTGCATTTCTTTGGGAAGAATCACCAAACTGGATACTGTCATTTGGCCTGGTGAAGTCAGATTGTTAATATTTATTTTGTAATAAAGGAGGAATGTCACACATGGCAAGTGGAATTAAATACAGAAGAAACTTAGTTCCGTTGCGCCACACAAACAAAACCATTCTTTCCTTTTCTGTGGCAAGGCCCACACCACCAGGGAGACAGACAGGAGGGCTCCCCGCTACTCGAAGCCACAAGCCAGAATGGACACAATGCTTACTGAGCGCCATGGGCCTGCGTCCCCTCACCTGACGCCGTCCTAAGATGGTATCCCTGATGGGGCAGAAGAAAGGGGAAGTCCTTGCCAACCTAAGTATTATGAAATAAACCTAGAATGAAGGCTCTGGGATGCCTTTTATAAAAATTACAGATAACCTCTAAGACCTCCTCCCTCCCACTGAGAATCACTCCTTTGTAGAAACAATTCAGTTTTACAACCACCTGCCAGACAAGGTCTGAAACTGCGAAAAGCCAGGGTCGGTAGCGTTGATTCATTTGTGCGGAACAACTGACTGAACACCAGCTGCGTGGGGGCATCATAAACTCTGACTGTTTGAAGTAATGGAGAATAAGATCTATCCCTGTGTGTGACCTGCCCCGAAGCTCACTATATTCAAAACTGGCTCAACAAGACAGGTGCTGATGTACAGCACAAGAGAGAACTTCATCGTGTGCGCGTGCCCAGCTCTGTCTGACTCTTTGCGACTCTGTGGACTGTAGCCAGCCAGGCTCCTCTGTCCATGGGACTGTCCAGGCAAGAGTACTGCAGTGGGCTGCCATTTCCTCCTCCAGGGAACTAACCTGTGTCTCCTACGTTGGGAGGTGGATCCTTTACCACTGAGCCACCAGGGGAACTTTATCTAACTCTACTCTAATGCAGAGACTCTAAAAGCAATTTGAAGAACAAAATAGGTGGAGAATTAATAACACTACATAGAGATTTACAGAGCATTGTCACAGACATTATCTCATTTTATCCCCATAATAACCCTCCAAAGTATGTATATTAACTGCTGCCTGATTTATGGATGAATTAGGAAAGTGTTGCCTTTCGGAAGGGGCCTCAGGTTCTATGACAGCCAAGTCCCTATCCCCCTTCATTTTATTTGGATGTGTTACAAGTGTACACAACAGAGGATAACAGTCTAAGTACTCTACATCTTGTAGATCCAAACACCAGTGCTTCCATCTTTGAGGCAGAGCCTAAAGAACTCATACTAGGCACCAGAGCTGACTTAATGCCATTCACAGAAAGACCGGGGTTTTAGCATCAGAAGGGGCTGAAGCAGTAGGAGGTTGTGTTAAATTAGGTGTGAAAGCAAAACTGTGAAGAAGCATTGTAACTGCCTCTATCAGACGTCAGTCTCTTAAAATCAGTTATAACTGCCTCTATCAGATTGCAGTCTCTTAAAATGCAAGGAGGCTAGGCCTCTTTTTTCAGGATTGCCAAAGCAAATCTGACCTAGCTAGATATAATGTTTCTCTTCTTTCTTACTGGGAACAGGTTTTATTGCTACCCTCCAACTAACTGTTCATTCATTCATTCATTAAAACACAGTTTCACCTTCAAAAGCCTTCACTGCAAAAGAGCAAAGCAAAACCAAATCTCAAACAGCAGGTTGGGGTAGGGATGGTTTAAGCTTTTATATTTCATTCTTAGAGATCACATAACTCTAACATATTCAAAGTGGCAGAGTGCATTTTGACACAGGCAGGTCTATTCAGCTTGCTCAGCACTATCATGCATACACACACTGCTAGAGAAACTGCTGTATTTCACTTCTACCATTCCTTTCTAGTATGCATCATTTAATTATAATTTGCTAAGTAACCTTAAAATACATTTATTTTTTTCTAGATAGGGCATAATTATTTAAAAAAAAAACATAATATTGTAGTATTAGCATTCATTTATACCAGGCCCTGGATATGAAGAAAGACAAGAACAAGATAACAAGCCAGAGTTCCCCGTGGAATTTGCTTAGGAGCTAATAGAGGAGAATGTAAAAAGCACCTGCGAAGGATATGACTCTTTCTCCTCTCAGGACCAGGCGGATGCAAAAGGAATACAGAATAGATAAGACTTAACCTTGAAATGTTGAATCAGAACATAAGCATCAACAGGAGTTTCTCAAGGAAAGGTGTAGTGATGGGAAGAGAGAGGGAATGCAAGACTGTTCGAGGAAGAGAATAGTTGCTGTTGAGATCAGCATGGCTGTGCAGAATGTGACAGCTAAGGCAGCGGCGTGGACCAAGGAGCCAACCTGTGCTTGCTTGACTTTGTTAACCGTTAAGGGCCTGGATTTATCCTTTGGGCAAAGGAACAGCTTTCTGGATTTTTATTCTGTAAGATTCCTCAGCGACTGGAGAGGCACAGAGGACACCGACATAATGGAGGCCAATGAGGAGGCTCCTATAGCCAGGTGAGCGCTTAGGGTGGCTTGAATCTGAGATGGAGAGAAAAGGCCAAATCCAGTGCATTTCAGGAGGTCTAAGAGGCTTGGCCGCTAACTGGAGAAGCCGGGAGAGTTAGCTGAGAAGGCTGGTTCCTAGTTTTTTGGCATGGGGGCCACATCCTGAGAACTGGGAAAGAGGCTGCTGCCTTGGGAAGTAAGGTTTGACAGCAGACCCACTGGAAACAAGAGTGACTAAGGAACTCTTATTCAACTTGGGCTGAGGGGATTTCACCTAGGCTTCCTTGAGTGATTCAGAC
The DNA here is from genome assembly GCA_006410935.1 of Redunca redunca. Lineage (NCBI taxonomy): Eukaryota > Metazoa > Chordata > Mammalia > Artiodactyla > Bovidae > Redunca > Redunca redunca. The sequence continues at coordinate 80 of SJYQ01094252.1, read as the reverse complement.
GTTTAAAGAGCCTGCGATGTAGGAGATGTGGGAATTTCACAGCCTAAGGGATTTGGGCCAGGAAAAAAACAGTCATCAGC